>JASAMV010006261.1:0-17227 GCA_030248065.1 Rhynchonema sp. JSB1_4
AAGTTAGAAAATACCGAAAACAAGCCATTTTATGGGCATTTTTAACAATGATTTTTTTGGTGGGGGGGCAAATGAAAAATATAACCCCCCAACAATTGAACCCCCCCAAATGGCCCCAGTGAAAAAAAGACCCGGGTTCTACTTCCGACAATACGGTAAGTAAAATTTTCTTCGAATTAGAAATATGAGTGACTATAGGATATCAACGGTCAAACGTCCGGAAAAATCTGGCCGGACAGAATGCTACGGTTGATGAAAGACTCATTTCTATTGTAATCGTTTATCCTGCAGAGGCTCTGGCGGGAAGACTCATTATTTCCTTGAAAATAAAACGGATTAAACGGAATCCCCGTAAACCGAGTTTCCCAGGGCCGTTTCCCAGGAAGACTCATTATGCATGTTGTTTGTGCCCGACGTGTATTCAGCCTAAGCCTAAGCCTAAGTTTAAGCCTGAGCCAAGACTGAAGCCAACATATATGCCTAAACGTGAGCGTAAGCCTAACCCTTAAGCCTGAGCCTGAGCTCAAGCCTGAGCCCAAACATTGGTTCCAAGACCAAGTTCCAGCTGGATTCCGTTTAATCCGTTTTATTTTCAAAAGAAATAATGAGTCTTCCCCCAGCGCGCAAAAATCCGTTTAATCCGTTTAATCCGTTTTATTTATAATGAGTTTTCCCGGCACGAATGCTACATCTTATTTTACAAGCAGGCGCGACTGGCGCGCAGATAGTTAAGAAGCACCGACAAGAATTATGTGCTTATCAACAACCATGCATTACAACGGCATGTGGACACTTGTTGACAAAGACAAAAATAATAAATGTCTTTTTTGTCTTTAATGCTTTTTTGTCTATAATGTCTTTCGTGTCAACAACTATGCATTACCACGCTGCGTATAGGACAGTTGTTGACATAAAGACAAAAATAGTTGGGTGTCAACAACTGTGCATTGATTGGAGCAGAGACAGTTCGGCCAGGTGAACAACATGTGAAGAACGCAAATGCGATCGCACGCGCACCTGACAAACATCGTAAAATATTTTCCTTGCAAAATAAATTTTGAGAGCGAGTTATTCTATAAATTTTGAACTACCGCCGTCTAATGTGCAAGTCTTCCTGTGCCTGAAAGGAACAGATCAGAAAAAATACCAGGTGTTTAACTCCAAACCGCTGCGGGATTTCAGTTAGTTGCTGCCAAAGATCAGGCGCACACATGATATAATTTGCGCAAATTTTCGTTAAATTTCAGTCCAACAGCAACCTTACTTTGCATAGTTTCCAAAATGGGGCGCAAGAAACTGAAAGAACCTCCAGCAATCTATAAAGCGCATCTGTACCGTCAAAATGTTGATGCGGTTCTTGAAGGACGTTTGTCAATGAAAGATGCATTGAAAAATGTCGGGTTGTTGTCAGAAAGCGAGTGCCGTACATTCTGTCGTATCGTCAACAGAATTCAAGCGAAGGACCTCGAATGGCCTGAAAAGGAGTCGGTAAGGAAAGGATCCACACGCATGTGAAAAATCGGACCTTCACGCTTATTTTCCCAACTTTGAAATACTTTCATACTCATCTTGAGATCTTCGAGTCTGAAATCGAGTTTTAGGGTTTGCTATATGTTTGCAGTGAACGAAGGAAGGGAAAAATAAAGGAAAAAACACAAAAATAATAAAAAGTATCGATATTATTTGGTGGTGCACTAAATTTAGTATGTAACAATCGTAAGCATATTTCTATGTGATATTGACTTGCACCTTATTAACTTCCAAGCCTGTGCAATGCCGTTTCAATTTTCAAGTGTATTCCCATCATAACCCACATGTATGTCTTTTGTCGTTTAGATTATCAACATCTCTTGTCTTATTGTTTTAGCCAGCTAGGAGGAACCTAAAATGTATTCAGTACGTATCCAGTTCCGAAATATCGGCTAAGCATTGTGTATTTTTTGACCACTTGTTTTGTTCGTCTCTCAAAGAAACACAACAACAAACAAACTGGTTTCGGTCTGATAAAGCCACCGCAACGAAATAAAAAGAGAAAAATACACGGGAGACAGGAGAGACAACCCAACCCGCCCTGCCCGTGCCCCCAGCGGCCCCGCCCTGGGGGGCCGCCCCGACCCCCGCCCCCCTCTCGCCGACCCGGACGGGCCCGCACCCCCAGGCCCCCCCCCGCCCCGACCCTTCCCACAGATTTTACCCCTTTTTTCCCCTCTATTTTCACGATTTTTGCGACTATTTTATCTATTTTAAAGGCATAAAATTCCTTGAAAAACACGCCAGAGACACCAGACAGACAAAACCAAGGTAGAGGAGGTAGACGGCGCGCCATCCTGAGACCCCCAAGACCGGACCCCACCCCACGCCAGATCCAGGCGGGACCCATGCTCAGCGCAACTTAGCAACACATCGATAATCTGCACTCCGCGAAAGTCATCGGCGCGCCGACACCAAAACGGAAAGGGTGGGTTGGCGCTAACAGCAAAACATAGAAAAAACCAAAAGTCTCACACGACCGCAGACAAAAACGGGGGTACGATGGGGGCCTAGGACAGCTCCGAAATACCGCCTAGAACGCGCCACCGACAGAAGGGAGGTCGCCGCCCCCCGGCGACAGAGGGCTATTTGCTCAAAAAAAAAATATCCCAAATAAAAGAAAAATCGCGCGCTGCGCGCGAAATGAGGGTTAGAGAACACTTTCACAACAGAAAAATATACACAAAAAAAATTTTTCCCCCCCAAACTCGGCCGGCCCGGAACAGAAGGACCGTAAAAACCAAAACAGACGGCGGGCACAATAAACTCACTGCCCCCCTTTGGGGCCACACCACTCCACGGGGGCCACCACTTACTTTCCTTACCCGACCCAAAAAAAAGGATCCCAGACAAACCCACGACCCCACCCAAAAACAGGAAAAAAAGGCTCTTCATACGCTTCCAACCGCGGTTCCCCGCGGCCTCCACCCACAAGAGCCCCAGCCCGCCCCGCCCCAAACCAACAGCCCACAAACACAAACCTACCCGGCCCCCCCCAACAACCCGCCAGCCCCAACACAAAACGCCACCCACAACCACGCACCCCGCAACGCCACCGCAAGACAGGCAGGCCCACAAACACCAGCCACACCAACAAAACAACAACCCAAAAAAAACAAAAAACAACCAAAAAAGAAGCACAAAGCCCCCCCCCCCCCCCCACCCCAACCCCCCCCCCCACAAAAGCCACCCCCCCCCCCCCCACCACACGTGACGTGATTGATTTTTTTACGAGCGACTACCGCAAAAACTTAAACAGAAACAGGGTAGTACTTGGTCCTCCTGGAGGGGCCCCGCGCGCGCCCCCCCGCCCCCCCGGTCCCCCCAAATTCATCTATCTATCGTCAACACTTTTTGATTTCATCTATCTATCGTCAACACTTATGGGCAAATCTATCTATCGTCAACAAATTCTGGGAACAATCTATCTATCGTCAACATCAACACATTTCGAACCCAGAATTAACATTTTTGACTCAAAATATCTCAAAATCGGTATTTTTGCCCCAAATAGGCAAAAATAGCACGCTACGCGCGGATTTAGTATATCTAAGTGCATTTTCATTAATATTCACAGGCACATATTATTACCGACTTATTAGTATAGGCAATCCGCCAGCTCATGGCACTCGCACGCACACGCTGCATGCTGCATTACTGCCTTCAATGAATGCATCTATTTTCTGCAGTTAACCGTTGAATCATCCCCAAATTTTGCAACAGTGCAGAAAAGTGTTATGGCAAAGCAGCAAATAAAAACCGGATAAATTAAAAAGCGGTCATTAAAGTATGCCACTCGCTCAAAGTGTACATTTTGTTTAGAAAATGGCGTGTGCTGCTGCATGCGCTGTGTGTATAAAAAATGCCATGAGCCGATGGATTGCCCATACACTATACCATACCTTGATTTTTGGCGACCCCCCAGCCCCCACCCACCCGTGTAGTGGCTGGGGGGGGAGGATGGGGGGGGGGGATTTCCCCCCCTAAGGGTAAGGAGTAGGTACCTTGCAACCACCCCTTGGGGGGGATGGGGCTGGGGGGGAAGGGTAGGTACCTTGCAACCACCCCGGACCCCGGAGGGTACCTTGCAACCATCAATTTATGGTTTTTATAGGCAAAAATGGGTGTTTTTCGACCTCAAAACCCCAAAATTCGCGCGCTCCGCGCGCAAACCTCCATATAATACGTATTTTAGGCAAATTTTCGGCCAAAATGCAAAAAACTACCTATTTTTCGGCCAAATTTGCAGTATAATGCATGCAAAAAACACCCTTTTTCGGACCTCAGGGGTACCTTGCAACCTTCCGGAGGCTGGGTAGGGGGGTACCTTGCAACCATCTGGATCCATCCCCCCCAAGGGTACCTTGCAACCATTTGCCTGCCACTACACTGCCACCCACCATCGCCCCGAAAAACCTAAAGAGCCGGGGGGCTCTATGAATTCACTGCCCCCTGGGGGGCTCTATGCCGGGGGGCTCGAGTCCGGGGGCCTCTATTAATTCACTGACCCGAACCTGAAAAATTGTTCCCAGAAATACCCCCAAGACCCCTAAAAAGAGGTTTGAAACAATGTTTTTCCGCTTGTAATCGCATTTATTCGTGTCTATTCGTCAATAAGAGGAGTATCAGTGCTGTGGCTACTTTGGCAGGGCGGGTAGGGTACATAGGTGGAACAAATCGGGGCGGGTAGGGGGGTAGTGTACCTGGGATTTTGGGGGGGGGGGGGGGAAATCCGGTTTGGGGGGGAGGGGGGGAAGATTTTTCGGGGCGGGTAGGGTACAACACAAGTTTTTTCGCGTGCCTGTTTTTATGTACTAGAAAGTACATATATCGCGCGCAGCGCGAAATTTTTTGCACTTTTTAGGGTTTTCGGTCGAAACTTGGGCATTTTTGACCGAAAAATGGGCATTTTGGAGGTAAAAATCGGGGCGGGTAGGGTACCAGGGCGGGGCGGGTAGGGGGGTAGGGTACCAGGGCGGGGCGGGTAGGGGGATAGCGTACCAGGCCGCAGTGTTGGAGGTACTCTGGAGGGGGATACCGTATTGTCGGAAATAGAACCCCCCCATTAATTGACCCCCCCCCCCCCCTAAATGGCTCGAAATCAAAAATAGAACCCCCCATTAATTGACCCCCCCATTAATAGAACCCCACCCCAACCTTCACCGTACCACTGATTAGTGGTATGGTAAGGCTGTGTTGTTGTGTCAAACGTTGTTTAAGCTTGCGTTTTCAGCAGAATACGGCTTTTTAAGCATATTTAACGCTGTTAAAGGCAGAAAATACCCTAAACAGGCCATTTTTAGGGGCATTATTAACAATGATTTTTTTCGTGGGGGGCCAAATGAAAAATATAACCCCCCCAATAATTGACCCCCCCATAAATTGAACCCCCCCAAAATGACCCCATTGAAAAAATAGACCCCCGGGTTCTATTTCCGACAATACGGTACCTACTGTACCGCGCTCGGAGAGGGGGGATACCTACTGTACCAGAGCCGATGACCTGGGGGGGTTATGTACCTAGGAGGGTTTGGGGGGGTTGGGGGGGGGCTAGGTAATGGGGTGAAAATTTTTAATGCGTTTATCATGTGTGGAATCGTGTGAAAACGTAGTATTTGCGCGCGTAGCGCGCGAATTTTGGGTACCGTATTCCCTAACATAGAGCCCCCCAAAAATAGAGCCCCTCAAAAATACAGCCCCCCCTAAAAGGGGTCAGTGAAAAAATAGAGCCCCCCAAAAATACAGCCCCCCCAACTTGGAATTCCCCGCTTGGGGGTCGTGGGTCAAGTTCTTATATAAGACACCTTGTGTACAACGTTTGTGGTTGAGTATATGATGACGTAAAGCCTTTTATGGAAGATCTACACCTAAAAACACTCAATAATGACCAGTAACACCCTGACAGAACTCCATTTTAGGGGTATTTTGCGGAACATTTTTTGAGATTTTGGGCAGCCAAAAAATACAGCCCCCCCCAAAAATAGAGCCCCCCAAAAATACAGCCCCCCTTAAAAGGGGTCAGTGAAAAAATACAGCCCCCCTTGTATTTTAGGTTTTACGGTAATTTGAGGCAAAAACCACTGATTTTACACTAATTTTGGCTATTTTAGTCAAAAATTGGCACTTTTGAGGCAAAATCGGGGGGATACCTACTGTACCGGGGTGAAAATCGGGGGGGATACCTACTGTACCATGCCAAACATCGGGGAGATACCTACTGTACCAGGCGAGGGTACAAGAGCGGGGCGGGTAGGGGGGTAGCGTACCAGGCCGGGGCGGGTAGGGTACCATTGGGGGGGACCCCCCACCCCCCAGCCACAGCACTGGGTCCCAATCTATCTATCGTCAACATCCTGACCAAGTACTACACTGTAACAGAAGGGGGGCTCTATTAATTCAATGACCCCATTTTGGGGCTCTATTCCGGGGGGGCTCTATTAATTCACTGACCCGAACCTGAAAAATTGTTCTCAGAAATACGGTATTTCTGTTACCGTATTGTCGGAAATAGAACCCCCCCATTAATTGACCCCCATTAATTGAACCGCACCCAAATGGCTCGAAATCAAAAATAGAACCCCCCATTATTAGAACCCCATCCCCAACCTTCACCGTATCACAGATTAGTGGTATGGTGAAGGTGTATTGTTGTGTCAAACGTTGTTTAAGCTTGCGTACACAGAAGAATACGGCTTTTTAAGCATAATTGCCACTGTTAAAGTTAGAAAATACCGAAAATAAGCCATTTTTAGGGGCATTATTAACAATGATTTTTTTCGTCGGGTCAGCGACTTTATAGAGCCAGTGATATGGTTGGGGGTATGGGGGGTTTAACCCCCAACTGCTAGGTAGCTTTCTTGCTCCGGCCACCAAGTAAAAAAGTATTGATTTTAGTGCCAAAATGACCATTTTATGGGCCAAAATGGTCAAATTCGTTCAAATTTTCTCACACGTGCACAAAAATACGCATTTTAAGGCTTATTTTCGCTTAATTTCAACCAGTGTAGTTCCTGGGGGGACCCCCCAAGGTACACTAATTTCCCCGACCAAGGTACACTAGTACACTAATTTCCCCTCCGGGTACACTAATTTCCCCAATTTTTGCCTAAAATGACCATTTTTAGGCCTAAAATGGGCATTTTTAGGCCTAAAATGTGTGATTTTTAGGTCAATGTTCTCAAAAGTCGCCAAAATACCCTTTTTATGAAGAATTTTTTCCAAAAAGGGGTAAAAATAGGTGAAATTTTCTACCTCAAAAAGTGACTTTTTCCTGATTTTGGGTCTTCCCCCCCCAGGGAGGTACACTAATTTCCCCTCCGAAAAAGTAGGGAGGTACACTAATTTCCCCGCCGGACCAGGAACTACACTGATTTCAACCAAGTTTTATACCCTTGTTTTTGACTTCTGGACCCCAAATCGGGGTACCCAGCTAGCTAGCTAGCTTTCTTGCGCCGGACCCCTCCAGCTAGCTAGCTTTCTTGCTCGGACGGACCAACTACATCACTGTATAGAGCCCCCAAAATGGGGTCAGTGAATTAATAGAGCCCCTTGTACTTAGGCTTTTACGGTACGTAATAATTAGTCAATCTTGATTTTTCACACGCGGAGATAGAATTCACACAAACGCAGTGTAGTTCCTGGTCCGGCGCGGCGGTTAGTGTACTAGTGTACCTTGGTTGCGGCGGTTAGTGTACCTTAGGGGGGACCCCCTCCCCCCAGGAACTACAGTGCACCAGTTGTGTTGAGGTCTGGTCTTGGAGTTCAAATTAAACGTGGACATGAGAAATGTGCACATGTCTTCCTGACCCCGGTAATACAGGGGTGGTGGGTCCGCCCCCAAAGGCAGTGTAGTTCCTGGGGGGTGGGGTCCCGCCCCGGCCTGGTACACTGCCCCCTATCCGCCCAGCTCCGGTACCCTACCCCCTTACCCGCCCCGCTCTGGTACCGTACCCGCCCCGTTTTTTGACCTCAAAATGCCCATTTTTCGTCAAAAATGCCCAAATTTCGACCGATAACCCTTAAAAGGGCAAAAAATCGCGCGCTACGCGCGATATATGCACTTTATAGCATATAAAAATAGGCAACCAAAAAAATTGTATTGTACCCTACCACCTGTCCCGAAAAATCTCCCCCTCCACCCCCTAACCGGATCCCCCCAAGAATCCGGGTATCCGCCCCGGATTTTTCCACCTATGTACCCTACCCGCCCCGCAAAAGTAGCCGCAGCACTACGTCTGCTCCTCCAATTTTTGCCTAAAATAGGCAAATTTACGCCTAAAATAGGCATTTTCAGACATAAAATGAGTGATTTTTAGGTCAATGTCGTCAAAAATCGCCAAAATACCCTTTTCATTGACATTTTTTTCCAAAAAGGGGCAAAAATGAGTCAAATTTTCGACCTCAAAAAATTTTTCTCCAAATTTGGGTCCTCCCCCCCAGGTGGGTACGTCTGTTCCCCTCCGAAAAAAGGGGGTACCGCCTGTTCCCCCTCTGGACCAGGAACTACACTGCCCAAAGGTACAGTATCTCAACGGGAGATAGAATTCACATAAACGGATTCCAACTCTGGATTACTCTTTCATTGAGCTTTAGCTCAGGCTTCGATTCAGGTGGAAAATTTGATCTATTTTTGCCCTTTTTTGAAAAAATTCTTCTTAAAAAGGGTATTTCACAACTTTTGACATAAAAATCACACGTTTTAGGCCTAAAATTCCAATTTTAGGCCTAAAATGCCTATTTTAGGCAAAAATGGGGGGGATATTGTACCCGGAGGGGGAGATAGGGGGATAGTGTAACAACCACCTGAGGGTGAGATAGCGTACCCGAGGCCCGAGGGGACCCCGCAGGAGCCACACTGATGCCACCCCCGGCTCCGCCCCAAACTATATCAGTACTTTTAAGCTTTACAAATTGCATGCTGTTTTCAGATTTTGCCAGAGTGCTTTTGAATCGCTCAACGACCACATATTCAACGTCAACCGGTGGGATGGCGTTAACCAGTGAAGAGGATAGTAATAGTAGTAATTCAAGTAGTATACGGTAAGTCAAGTCCTATGATTGCAGGGTGAAGCGAACCAATAGGTGAATAACGCTTCGAAAACAACCCGTCCAAAAACTAGGGATGGGTATCGAGGGGTATGGCGATATCCGATAGTTCATGAAAAAAACCGATACCCGATACTTCGAAAATAACCCGATACCCGGTAGTGCCAAAATTTTTCTTCCCGGGAAGTGTTTGGATGTCGGGTGTTTAGGTTTTTGACTTGGCGTTTAGATGTTGGGTCATTTCAAAGTGTAGGTGTCGAGCAGTGCTGTGGCTACTTTGGCGGGTCGGGTAGGGTACATAGGTGGAAAAAATCGGGGCGGGTAGGTAGGGGTTAGTGTACCTGGGATTTTTTTTTGGGGGGGGGGAATCCGGTTTGGGGGGAGGGGGAAGATTTTTCGGGGCGGGTAGGGTACAACACAAGTTTTTTCGGGTGCCTGTTTTTATGTACTAAAAAGTACATATATCGCGCGCGGCGCGAGATTTTTTGCACTTTTTAGGGTTTTCGGTCGAAATTTGGACATTTTTTTAACGAAAAATGGGCATTTTGAGGGTAAAAATCGGGGCGGTAGGGTACCAGGGCAGGGCGGGTAGGGGGGTAGGGTACCAGAGCGGGGCGGATAGGGGGGTAGCGTACCAAGCCGGGGCGGGTAGGGTGCCATTGGGGGGACCCCCCAGCCACAGCACTGGTGTCGGGTGTCGGCCTACCCCCAAAGTCCGCACCATGGCCGATACCCAACCGAACACCTTCCGATCCCTAACCTCACCTGCTTTATGCGATGTGGAAGGATCGTTTTGGGCAATTTGTCCGTCATTGCGCTATGGTTCCGATTGCAGACAAAGTGCAAAAAACTCGATTTTGCAGAAAGTTTCGAATTCGCTGCCAAATTGTTAAAAAAAACATTTGTTTTTTAGACCGGCCGACAATGTGATGCATCATCGTTGTAAACGGACGGGTCTAGGACCCGCGTGGTGCTCCTGATGTTCCCCACGCCGCCATCGAGTAAGTTTGGGTCGAAGAAACCTGCATTAGAGCATCGGGACGCCTTCAAATGACTAGTGGATCCAGTGCGTTCGGTGGTTCTGTCTGCTCATCCTGTGCACTCAGTTGGTGATGCCACACGCAGCTCCTGCTGTTGTGTTGGCGTACCAAGCGCGCACGTTTGGGGCATTGCAACGTAATCGAATGCTATGTTTTAGGCTCCGTAATATAAACTATATGTGAGTTTGTGTTGTCGTCTCTTGTTTCTTACATCACCTCACAAATTGCAGAGTGTCTGTTGCAAATAAGATCATCTGCACAGTGGGCAGCGGTGTGGGGGCTTGTAAAGTGCCCCCTGTGTCTATCCTAAACAACCAGCCAATATACAACATCCAACAACAACAACAACCAGCAATAGTTAATCTACAACAACAGCAGCAAAGCATCGTTAAATGTGAAACGCAACAAGTGCGCGACTGTCTCAACGAGGTTTGACTTTTAGACTAATATCAACTTGTTTTTATTAACTGACTAATATAAAAAAAAGGTTTAAAATCATGCTTGCGTTTCCAGTTACGTGAATCAGTTTGCGATGGAAGCAAAGAGAACGAGAGCGATCGTTGTGTGCACCATGTCGTTGATGGGAATGGAGTGTGTGAATTCGTGTACACACTGAATGACGGAGTGAGTCTAGTTTGGCTGTGGCTTTTTTTCATTTCTTTATTTGGCGTCCGCCCAAAATACTACTATTGTGATATGTGACCTTTTTGTGCGTATCGCACAGGTGCAATCAGTCTGGACTGCTAATCTGTTGAGCATGGACTGCGATACGTGGATGGTGATTGATGTGGACAAACAACAGTGGATCAGTGGCAGCAAGGAAGGGTTAGCCATCAAGCCATCTGATCTTGTAAAAGGATTGCTCCGTTACCCGAATTTTTGATTGGTCGCCCGATCAGCGCAGCAGCACAACCATTGCAGTTTCGTGCGTCTGCTCGAATGTGCTGAGGAGTGTCTCGGCTGCGCGTGTGTGTTCGTGTGCGTGTCCCGTACCAACATGGACCTGTCAGCCATTCTGCGCACGTTCATGTATCTCGGATTCACGCACGCCACGCCCGATCGTGTCCCGGATTGTGTCGATGCAGCGCACGACAAAGCCGTCATGGTGTACGAAATCGATTAGCAAGCTCACCAACAACAATCGCGCTCAGCTGGCTCCTACAATACTACCAGGTAGTCTTTGTTGCGCCTGTGCTGTTCCTTTGCTTACATCTGTGCTGATGTAACGGCCGCTGCTGTGGAGTTTCTCATCATGAATCAAACTAAACCTCTCAGCAGCTGGCCTGCGTTCATGTTTTGTGTGCGTATGCTTTGTTGTTGGTCATCTTACCCTTTTATACATAGAAAACAACAACAATTACAGCATTTTGTATGCTTTCCCGCAAAAAAAATTAAAAAAAATACAAAAAAAAGTTACTTGTATCTGTGGGACTGCACCGCACTTGTGTCGTATTCGTAATCGTACCACTAAGTTAACGTTTTACCCGCACACAATAAACTTGTTTGACGTGTGTGTGTGTGTCTATTTTCCTGATTTTCTTATCTTTGGTTTTGTAAATTGGCTGGTTCGGCTCCGTTTGGTACCTGCCTGCAGTGGCGCACCTGGGAACGGGCAAATTGGGCAATGCCCAGGGGAAAAGCCCCCCGCTCCCCAAACCCCACCCCCCCCCCCCCCCCCCACACCCCCCCCCCTGCCTGCCTATGGTCGCACGTCAGCTACATACAAGTGACTGACGGACGTACTGTTTATTCCGTTTTAACCAGAGTATGCTGGCCGAATAACAAAGTGATGCGTTTCTTATCAGCCAGACTGAACTGTCCAAATAGGGGGTCCGTACCAAAGAGAGCCGGTCTGTGTTACACGATAACAACACCATAGCAATGCTCACGAGAAAGGGGATGTTCTTTTTATGATGATTTGTTATCCCCGTCAATACCCTACCAACTAATCATCAGATCTTGACTTGGTGGGCAACATGAGCAGTTTAGGTGGCGTTATTTGCAACATTTCATAGACACTACAACTGTAAATAGTTGACAATGTCTTTATTCTGATAGATGTGATGATCCGTAATTTTATTTTCAGTAAATACAACAAGTCCTTTTAAACATATTTATCCCGCTTTCTTTTTAGAGATGATTTCTATGTGTTTCGTTCTCACATTTATGGCGAAATTTACGCTTTTTTGCAATACAGTATAGTCGCGTTTAATAACAGTTGCCATGCCACTCTGTGCGTTCCTCCCGTGTTTAAGTGATTTTAAGCCACATCTCCGGATTTGCTTGTTACGGTCCATGTCGGCTTCTGAACCTTGAATGGTCAGCGTCACGGATCTTTCCAGCATTTGTCTTATCTCGAGCGATCACAAAAGCTAGCACGATTATCATTTTTCACTACTGGAATTTTTTAAATCACATTATTTCTTTCTAACGATTATTGCACCGTGATTGCATGCCATTATTCAATTTTACATTAATTATTCAAATACACAATAGTATAGTAAATTTAATTGCCAAAAACCCACCCCAACTAGTATATGTTTTAATGGACAGTAAAATTCTTTTGTAATTTCGCAATCAGCAGACTGGAAGGGTGAGGGTCACATCGCGCAACGAATAGCACCGAATTCAATTCACTGTGCATGTCAAATGCTCTATCACAGTCCGTTTCATTTTCTTTTTACAAGCTATTTTGTTCGCGAAAAGTTTTACACAGAGTCTTGCCGACATCATGACTCTTTGGTCACAGCTCGAACTTGTGGTGGTCTTGCTGTTCATTGACACCGCAATTGCACAACAAGTCACACAACAACAACCAGAATACGGTCAACATCTAGTACCAGTGGCTGCTGCAAAACTGTGTCAATTTGAAGGTTACCGCAGCGCATGTATCCCACATCCAAAGGTGAACTAAAAATTCGAACTGTTTGCAGGTTCGCAACACACAGTTCAAGTGAAAGGAGCCGAGCTGAACAGTCGTATAGTTTACACGCCCGGTAATATGAGCTTATTGTCCGCGCATACAGTATGTAACACCGTTTCTGGAAATTACTTTGCACAATTTGTGAACAGCCGGATACACTGCAATCCTGCCTTGTGCCGCATGGGAGACGCTACGGACGACGTCAGATACCACAAACGGAACGCATTGTTGGGTGATTAGCTCGGAAAAGGTGGCCTTTGCTTTCAAGGAAACTCCAAGATAACCGAGTTCCATAGCAGTGCATTGCAGCTAAACAACACAATTACCAAAATCGAGCCATCATCCGGTGGTGCCACGTTTGTCCAACCCAGTGGCACCGGCACGCTCTACCTGTTAAACGCACAACCAAAATATCACGACGCAATATTTGAGTGCCATGTGTTCTTGGTAGGATTTTTCGACTAATAGTGGTATCGCAACCTTTTTTACGTTGCACGCTGTTGTGGTGAAACATGAGCCAGTCAGTCACGTCTGCAGCCGGGTATCCAAACCGAGTACGTATCACGTATCAATCACATTGTGCAAACGTGCAGCCCTGATGACGACAGCAGCAACCCGTGCAAGTTCGGTGGCTGTCAACGCATGGAGATGGCTGGGCTTATGCAAATCGGATGTAAATGTATGAAGGACTACACTGGACAATTCTGTGAGGTTAGGCTGTGACTGGCACCGATGGTGTTATTGATCACATTCAGCAGCTGTTATCGTAGAGTGGCACCACAGCGAGCTGTGTGAAACTTAGGGATCGGAAGAGTTGGCCAAGTGATTTCCTTGGCAATTTGAGCCGTTTCTCATAGGTTTTTGATTCACTTCTTTCAAACTGAGCTATCAGCTATACGGGTCTGGAACAGCTTTTACGCCAACCGAAATCTCTGGCAGTAAATTGAAATTGAACTAAGTTTGATACCGCCGCTTGGTAAGTGTACACAACAACAACAAAACAGAGGTTTTATCCAACCAAAAACGTGCCCCCATTTGCAGATTGCCAAAACGCACACGTATCTGTACAATCTACCTTTGTGGCTGAGTCTGCCCGTCTATTTCCTATCGGTCTATGTCAGCATCAGCATGGCAAACGCGCGTGCACGAACGTAAGTGGCCAGCATTTTCGGTTGGCACTGTAGAACCCGTACCGAACACAGTTGCGCGTAAACAATCAGCCAAACTTCATTAAATACGCCGCTTCCTTTGTTGGCGCGAAATTACATGACTGAAGCTGCCATGACGTTAGCAGCGACAATGTGACTTTAACGCTACATATTTGTTGCGTGGGTTCGTCAGACCTACGCAGATGGCAATAGCACTTCTAAGCAAGGCATGGTCTACATTCATCAACATAATTACAAAACCAGAAATTTTGTGATCTGGCCAGACTTCTGAAAGTCGCCCTAATAACGGTGTTTTTTTAAACAGACGCAAACGAGGATTGCTTGATAAACAACGAAAGAAAGGAGGCCTGACCGTACATGAGTATTTGATGGCCATGGAGGAAGAATGAAATTTATTGAAACTGAACGAGAATATTATAATACTGCAGCCACATTACAAACATTACTTGTAAAACGACTACGATCGAAATACATTTTATAGATGCCGAACTAATTCGTTTTTATGTTATGTACATTCATTGCACATGGTCCTCTCACTCATCTGATAAAACAGACAACGGAGCAACTTTTTGAAACAGAATACAAGTTTGCAGTATGCCGTGGAACAATGTAAGAAACAGTGAAACAAAAACGTTTTGTGAATCATTCCTCATTTTCGTCAGAGATTTTGAAAACAAAAACTGATATCACATGACCCATACACAAAATGATATCATGATAAAAGAAGTTCCATGTAAAGAAATGAACAGAAGACAACTAACCAACATTTTGATCATACAACGCCAAATAATGCCAACGAGCTGAATTTCAGATAGCCTCCACACTATATCTCTCATTCAGGTACAATAAAAATTTCTCACCGAAACTTCAAGAAATAAATAATTTTCGTAGCTTTGAGGTGCACCATTTAACGTTGAACAATAATAATACATTTTGTGAAAAAGATTAAAAACGCCATACCCATAAGGCTCGCCATAGGCACAGAGCAGGTAGATAAACACTAAAAATGCTGATGTGCAGTTGTGTAACAACACATTTAAAGAAAGAAACTCACTTACGTGCAACAGAACTACAAAAATCAAACAAGTACAGGTGAAAAACGTCAATTTAGGTCACGAAAATGGAAGTGAAAAATTTGAAATTGTGCGATTCTGGTCGAATCCAGAGCGTGATCAGTCCCGTGGAATTTCTGAGCAAGATTTGGAACATTAATTCTGGGCAGAAGTACAGGGTGTGTGCGTGTTATGCAATTGTGGTTGATGCCTATTCTCAATAAATTAATTTGGGTCAAGATTGCGGTTTACCTAAAACGGATGAATTGCCGCAACTTGCCGGTAAGCTGCTTTGCTTTGACTGATATACATTCATAGCCCGGGTATAGATATATCTGGGTACTCAAGCCCGTTAAAGCTCGAAGAGTATGATAACGGATTCACGGATACAACAAGTAAGGTACAACACAAATGTATGAATCGTTGTGGCGACACATATCGAAAATCCTGGGGTATGATGTGTGATATTCGCAACAGTACAAAGACAATCAAAGAGATGTGATACTGAACATGCATTTGATTCAAAAACAAAATAATAGACACACGTATTCGCACATAAATTGACACTTGATCATATGTCATCCTACCCAGACACGTCAGTCGACAGCCACGCCACTGTCCCTGTGTCCAGCGCCTTTATCAGCCCCTTGTTGTGTCGATGTGAGTGTTGACGTTGTGGCCGTGCGTCCCTCGTGTGTGGTCGGTGGTTGATCTCAAGATAAACTGCTGGCCGGGATCCGGTGGTTTACGACCGGCTTCGTGGTCGATAAAAAAGTTCTGTAACCGTTCAAGAAACAACGGATTCAATTCGACATCGTTGTGTCCAGCACCGTGCACCCACAACGGCTCCACTGATGATGGACAACGTTCGTAGATCGCAACACCTGTGCACAATCATGTCTTTGCCTTCATTCAAACATGAACAAAACGAAAGTGACTGACCATGAGCAAAATCAATCACTTCGTCTTCGGTGCCGTGCACGACCAATGTGGGAGCGCGCACATTCGGCACTTTCTCGATACTGCAAAACATAGAATATTGCAAAATATGAAGTTAGCCAGAGCGTGTGTTACGAATGGGCTCAAGCTTTCTGACTGAAATAAAAAGCTTCTCGAAAACAACTATGCGTAATCATATAAGCAAAGGGCGGTGCCGGTGCCATTAACCAACCTCGGGAACGCATCACAACACCAAGTGCGTTGTGTGGCCGGAAACGCCACCCGCATACCGGACATCAATGGTGAATGGAGCACAACAGCAGCCACATCGGGCAGTGATGTCGCTAGGTCGATTGTTGGTACCGTGCCGATTGACTGGCCGTAAAAAATTACCTGAAACATTGCTTGTTTTATAATTCATTTCAGCGATCTGTTATTTTTTTAGCCTTTTTATTTAACCATGAAACGGTTATTTCAGCCGCATGACAAACATTTGGAAGATTCGCAAAAAACTTCGTATTGCGTTTGGACTCGATCATAAATGAAACCGGCCTGTTGAGCAGTTCTATTGTATCTTGTGCACAATTCGTGAAATGCAGCGCGAATGTCGGCGTATAAATTGCGTTCAGGTGGTTTGCCGCTTGCTGCAGCCATAACCTGAAACACGATACTGTGTCATTTAAATTTAGACGAAGGCGGTCGCGTCTGGACTTGAGGACTGTAGCACCTTGTTTCCACTGCATGCATGTGTGCTGTTCCAAACAGTGGTATCGTTGGGAAATGAAAAAGTCAGGATACCGGATACCCAAAATCCAAAATTTTCGGGATACCGGATACCCAAAAAAAAAATTCTCTCAGACCAGGGGGGCTGCTCCCCAAAAATAAAAGCTCGCGGATACCCAGTGGGGGGGGTTGTTCAAAAAAGGTTAATTTTCTAGAGGAAAATTGAGCAAAATTGGTGTTGGAAGCGCACAAAATTGTCATTTTTGGGGTTATGCTTGCGCCAGGAAGCGATTTTGGGCATTTTGG
>JASAMV010006262.1:0-59878 GCA_030248065.1 Rhynchonema sp. JSB1_4
AGAGAACTAGTTCTTTTGCACAGGTTGGGAGTGGGGAATGTCAAAATGCTTATGACAATCATTGATACGTCAAAAGTCACTCCACATGAACATTTGGTTTATTGAGGTTTGTCGCAAGAGTAAAAAGAGAAACATTTTCGGTGATAATGTTCAAATAAAGCAACAATATAAGCGTAGCGGAATTTTGCCAGCTCCTATTTGCGCGGATGCGGTGGTTATTTGACAGAACATACATGCCTGGGTTTTCCACATAAAACCGCCGGGAGTCTACTCGGAAAAGTTTCCAAGCAAGCCCTCGGAGGGCTCTAATCGGAAATGTTTGTCTTTTTAATGGTCATCGCAAACATTGTCGAATATTATCACAAGCAGGGTTGGGCAAAAAAAACCACGGCGTTTTTTCTTAAAAAACCACGTTTTTTAAAAAAAAAACGCCTGGGTCGTTTTTCGTTTTTTTTAAATCCTGAATTTCCTTGATTTTCCCTGATTTTTTAGGGAAAGTACCGTGATTATCAAGGAAAATCAATTTTTTGCCTAATTTTTTTCAAAAAATTCAATTTTTACTTTGTCGAGATACGTCGATATACGGAGTTTGACTTTCAATGCTGACCCCGGCCAAAGTTGGTCCCATGGTGCGGGTCTGATATGGGATCTTAACAACTCGCTAGAAAAGGGTTGAAACCCGTTTATTTTGCCTCAGAACACATAGAATTACTTCATTTAACCACGTTTTCTTCCCAACATGAGCGTTTTCCAATTTTTTGGGGGCATATATTGGTCATCTGGACGTTTTACAAAAAAAACGTTTTTTTAAACAAAACGTTTTTTTAAAAAAATGATTTTTTGAAAAAAAAACGTTTTTTGCCCAACCCTGATCACAAGTACTCTCTGGACATTTCAGTGAATGCTTCATATAATCTGAGCACGGTATGAACTGATGAAAGTACAAATGCGACCAGCTTGTAACACGTTTCTACATAAACTCAGCAACTTCTGGACTGACTTTTTTGGAAAAAACATTTTGCCCTGGGGCCACTTTCGGAAATTTGAGGGCTCGATTCGGGGGGAAGATCTGCATGTGCAAAACAACGGTAATGATCCTGAAGTTACTCGAGGTCTAAAGGTTCAGTACATAATGAACAAGATTAAAAAACATTAAAGGCAATAGATGCGAGACACATTTGACCCGAAGAAATAAAAAAACCCGGTTTTGTGTCAATGTCAATAAATACAAAGATATCAAGGCCCAAAACTTGAGTGGCGCTGATTGTTTCACCACATGTACTCCTGTTTCATTGCTCGCGAGAAATCCTGCAATCGTAAAAGCATTATAAGTACTACACATGTATTTGAGCAGTTTTTAAACAAGATGTTGTTGAAACGTACGGTGTCTTGATTATGTCCTTCTCTGATCAACGCCATGTTAACCTAAAATTAGTTATGTGGGATAAGGCCAGGGTTACAGGCGGGCACCTCTATCAGAGACCAGTCATACCTCTTCATTTACAAGCGCCATTGCGATGGCCAATGCAACGCCCAGTATTCCATTGAATACAACAAATGCATAGTGAAGTACCAGGTAGGGCAAGGTTTCGTCTTCTTGCTCGCGCATGAACCATGTCCCGCCAATGCCCCAGCAAGCTAGGATCACCGGCGAGACGATTAGTAGAAACTTTCTGGTAGCTCTGCAAATGGTTATCATTATATCTTATCAGCGTTGAAACAAAGACTTCGTAAGAAACATAAGAGTGCTTTCACCATCTATGCTTCGAATTGTCCTGCTATGTTCATTGTTCTGAGCATACTGATTCATATTGTTATGTCTATGTATGTGTATGTATTGTTGTGTTGACCTATG
Organism: Rhynchonema sp. JSB1_4; assembly: GCA_030248065.1. Classification (NCBI taxonomy): domain Eukaryota; kingdom Metazoa; phylum Nematoda; class Chromadorea; order Monhysterida; family Xyalidae; genus Rhynchonema; species Rhynchonema sp. JSB1_4. The sequence continues at coordinate 1,856 of JASAMV010006262.1, forward strand.
ACGGTACGATTATGATTGGACAATGAACCAAGCGACATCAGGTGTGGAATGGAAACACGCATACAACATACACACACACATAGCTGCACATTGGACTAACCGCATAAAAGCTTTACGCATCTGATAGTTTTCGGTTGCCGCTACCTCTTCGCTCACGACTTCGTTGCGACCGAACGCAATCGATGACAGCGCAACGAACATATTGAACTGAAGTTAAGAATAAGATGGCGAGTGATTGAAAGGAAAACCGGGCACTGTGGAACTCACGCAAGCCGTTGCGCCAGCGATCACGGCAAAAACAATGATCAACCAGGATTGGCGAACAGGAAAACAACTGTAAAATTGTCCGCTTGATAAAACTTCACGTATTTGTGATCCTTGTTAAGTTTCACTTACTACACAGTGGCACTGTACTCTTCGAAATCAGAAACGGCGAAAACGAGCACGTAAACGGCAGGTATAACGTAGGCAATTGCAGCCATTAACCACATTGGCGGTCCAGCATTTATCGGAGATTTCTGAAACAACGAATTCCTGGACACACTTTTAAATATGTTAAGAATTATGAAATCGTGCTAACCGCTGGGTCAGCACTAATCAGTGCGACGAGACAGATGCCGGCGCACAGAAACCAGACGTTTGTGACCAGGTAGAAAAAGTGGACGAGCGCGCCGAGCAGACGACAGGCAGTCTATGTATGTATGTGATGATTTTTATTTATTTTGATTCATGTACATAGTTTTGCACCCACAGTGCCAGGCCAATGCAAACCCCCAACGACAAGGTGTCAAATCCTGTTAAGCAATAGAAAAGAAGTATCACAGGTAGCTGTGATCTTTATTCATGCCGGATGAAAGGATACTATGACGGTCTGGGAGTAGGAGTACAACTAGAATCAAAGACAAATATTTACGTACATCGGCATCGACGTGCAGTGAGATCATGAACAGAGCCTGCCCGAGAATGAGTGGCACTAGTAGATTGCGGTAGACAAAGATTCGGATGGTCAACAGACGCCTGAATGGAACACGATGTAAACAACAATTGACATCTCATTATTCAGGATAGTATGCGTTACCTGATGTAGATCATAACGCCAAAAGTGATCAACATTGCACCGATGGATATTCCGAGACAAACGTGCCACAGGATTTTTATGATTGCCCAATCTGGGTCCGCTTCAGGCACTGGATCCGTCTGTACCAGCAACGCGTAGTTGGTCATGTGCGTACAGAAGCAGGTGGCGCTCTTGTTTGTAGCAGATGATAACGTGCAACCCTCGGTCACGAAACGACTGTAGGAAATGACACAGCGTTGAAGCATTTCGGACGAAAAAATCAATTTGCAGTCAAATGAACCGACGTTTCCTCTGTGATTGGAGTCTGATCCAGCCAGCCGCAAACCAGGTTTTCCTTTGGCACAGCCTGGAACGGAACAAGAATTGGATATACCACATGTCCAACGCAACTGACTGGAACATCCTTGATGTTTTTTCAACAGGGTTGTTTCGTGTACCTGCTTCAAAGGGAATGTCAATTCCACCCCAAGGTCTCGTGTGGTCATCCATCCTAGAATGTCGAGCGATGTTTTCACGCTGATGATCGGCGCCGCATAGTCCAATCGCGATCCGGCCGGGATCTGCCGATGCGTATGCACTGGCACTCGTATGTCCAGGAATGCGCAGGCCATCCCAAAATTGTCTTTGTGATACAGAATACCTGCGGAGAAAGATACATGCTAGGCATTTCTTAAGCTGAAGTCAAACCCATGAAGAGCAAAAAAGTATTCTTACCAGGATTCCTCAAGGTCTCAGTGCTCAATAGGCATTTGGCGATGCCGTGGTCGTCAAACGCTGGAAAACCCTGACCAGGTCGGATGATGTAGTTCACTAGTTCTGGAATGCGATCGTTTTTTAATCTGCACTCCTTGTGTTATTGACGGACAAAAGGCTGAAACCAACTGGTCTTCCCGCCTTCCAGCTGACGACTGTAGAACGCAGGCCGGTCCTTAACCAGTTTGCGTGAGAGGAAGCTCTTTGACAGAGCAAATGCCAGGTCTTCATTCAGGAACGCAAGATCAGTGGCTAACGAGGCACTTGATTCGATCAAAACTCGAGATTCATTCGTTAGCAAGCGATCGATGAGGCCGATGAATTTCTTAAGAAGGAAGAATTCACTTGGGTTGACATTGTCACAGCACTCACGCGTGAGCTGTCGCTGACAAACCTGTGCTAAGTATGACTCTTTGTCCTGGTCGACATCTAGGAAATGGGGTGCTGGGCATCGGGGCAGCACAGTTGACAGTGTTTTGATCATATCTTGAGCCTTTTCTTCAGTTTCAAGTGGAAAGCGTTGTTCAAGTGACGACAGCACCAGATCACAGACGTCCGGGTGACGAATAAGTGTCTTGATGTCCACTATAGATCCATTAGAAGTATCACTGATCGTATTCCATCCCGCATCAGGAAACGTGATTTTGCTCTAAAATGTATACATGGGAGCGTCTTGGAGGTGAAAACAATTGGGCGCTGACTGACTTCCCTCACCATCAATTCAAGCATTTGATCAAGGTTTTCCGGCACACAAATATCCTTCTCGAAATGCCAAACAGCATCAGCGTCACAATAACGGGTGCGGTTGCCTGCGAAATTAAATGCCAACTGTTGCCATATGTAGGTCTCTTGTGCCGAAGTGAAAATGTCGAGGTTACCAAATTTTCCAGTGGGGCATGATAGTTGTGCCACGGTGTTTGCTCTTGTTCTGGGCCAGTTGTTTGCGTATGGACAGAAGACTGGAGAAATGACCATAATTTAAGTGGAAACATTTTAAAATATGCTTGGCTTATAAAGCTAACGTTGAAAGCAAGTTTTGTCCGGTTCCTCGCGAGTGCCAAATGGGCAAACGCACGTTTGTGAACTGCTGTCACACGTTGACCCACGCAGACACAATTCTCCATTCTTGCAGCTAGCACCTGCGTAAAGAAAGAAACCATTACTGGATAATTAATTGAAAAGATGTGAAATTGTCTGTATTAAATATTTGAAACGAAATACGAGACCTTACCGACATAAACCTCGTTTGTAATGCACGATATTTCGTCAGCGGCAGCAGTCTTTCCCAATGGACAGCGACACGTGAACGTCCGTGTATCACATACCGCCCCATTATCGCATGTCTTGGTTGTCGGTCGACATATTGAACCAATGGATGTGTCGCTTTCAAGGCATTCTCTGCCGCTGACGTCGAGTTCAAACCCGGCTGCGCAAAGACAGATGTCCTGAAACACAAGCTGCATAAAGAACTGAGTGAAAATAGAAAGTGATATTTCCCCGCAAGGGCATCTCCACTAACCCCTCTACATTCGTGACTTGTCTTATTTGCGCATTGTCCATTGCATTGCTCTAAGATCAGCGGCAGACCGCAGATTTTGTTTGCTCGGCATATCATGTACATGGGGTCACATTTAGATAAGCAGCTTTCGCCCTGTTTCGGCAGTCGGCACTTCCGCAGCTCATCGTAGTAGATCTCGCCTTCGATCGTACACTCTCCAGGCAAAAGGCACTTGTTTTCACGGAACGTCCGCCCGGCGGCACACGAACACATACCAAACATACAGACAGTCTGCTGTTCCGGGTCACAGATCTGATACGGCGAACAGCCCTGTCCGTGATTGGCAAATACTTTGTTCGGGTCAGACCACAAAGTGCTGTTAATGCGACACGCCTTCCAGTTGAGATCGTGGTAGCGCGGTCGTACACATTTGCACGTGCCTTGCACGCACGTGGCGTGCGTTAGAGGATGACATGGATTAGCGGCATCACAGTAGTCGTTGATCAGTGCGTATTCCCCGACACATATGCCTCCGAGTACGTTTGGAGTCGATGGCAGACACGTGCACGTTAGATTTGTCAATGGACCTTCGCAAACAGACCCGCCGCCGCAGATTTCGCCATTTTGGCATGATTCAGATGGAGCACGCGTGCTCGCTTGACAAATCGTGTGCATGAGCACTGGATCGAACTTCGGATCCATGCCATCCGGACATTGGCAACTGCTGTCATCCACGCACACCGAATCGCCCAGGCAGATCTGGTCCAGATCGCAGGGTTCGCCCACGTATGAAACATCACCATTGCATACGTACTTGCCGATTGTTGCATCGTGTTCAGATTTTGTTCCGAATGGGCACTGACAAGTCAGACCAGCAGCACAGCTCGAACACACTGAGTTGCCCAAGCACGCCTGACCGGCCGCGCAGCTCTCACCAACGTATGCACCGTCGGGTACACAAATGGTTGAATTCATTGTCATCGACCATTCAGAATGATCACCAGCAGCACATGAGCACGTGTGATTGCAGTCACAAACCGATCCGGCCTGACATTGCTGGTTGTCTGCGCACGACCCGCCAACCAGTGACACGTTGTGAACACAAATGCCACGGCCATCCAGCAGACCACTGGTGAACGCCGCAGAGCATCTGCACCGTCGAATTCCGTCATCGGCTGTGACACAGATTGAATTGCCTTGACATTGTTCACCGTGTTCGCACGAGTCGTTGATGAACGCCTGGCATTGACTTGAATCCACGGGCAACCATCGAGCTCCAAGCGCGCTGACTGCACATTTGCGATATGAGCTGCCAAACAGACACATTTGAGTTGCTGTTTGGCCCACAGGAGTAGCAGGCCAGGTGCCATCAGCGTTACACTGATTGTGCTGCACCTTACAGACAATGTAATGTGGTGTGGTCGCAGTGCAGATATCGAATGTCCACTGTTCCCTCTCGCCGTCTATGTATGAATACACACATAGGTCTTGTCCGCTGGCGAGTAGGTTGCTAGCGTTTCCATACCAAGGTGCCCAGGACAGTGGCTGAGTTGCAGATGGCGGTTGAAGTTGACCGGTTGTCTCAGCTACGGTTGCTTGATCAAATATATACGTTGTTTCAGCAGCGGAGAGAGATGTGCCAGACGAATGTTTCAGAGTGGCAGATGCGGAATCATATCGAAGCCCGATCCACACGTTTTGCCATGCGGGATATGTCTTGGCCTTCATCAACCTGAATGGTCAAACAAGCATTTTGGAGTTGTAGATTACTATTAGCATAAATCGTAAAGCAGTGGTGACCTAGTATTGTTCAGAGCAAAAAGCGCAGCCTCAGAAAAGAATTCCATTGTGCCGTTGCATATTGTCTCGATGGTCACCCACTGATCGATAACTAAGGCTGTGTAACACTGGTTGCTAACAGCCATATCCTCATCTTTGCATGACGATCCTGTGTGGTAAAAACATGTTTAAATTTGTGATTAGAATTAAATACTGATTAACCGGTCAGCCTAACCCGATGTGCAGTGCCCGTTATTCTCTATCAGAGGTAGCGCACAGACACAAGTTCCATTGACACAGGTCGCGCTGTTGGCGCAGTGCCCAGAATCAGCACAATCGTCCCCAACCGCTGACACCTTCGGGACACATGAGAGGTGCCCGCCTTCGTATTCATCAAACGCCGGTGTCGTACCATTTGGACACACACAAACACTGTCCAGGCAAACACTTCCGTCAATGCACGATTCACTATCTGCACATGACTCGTTGAAGTAGGCTAAACATGCACAAGCTGACGGTGCCGCCCACGTTGCACCCGACTGCACACACTGGCGGGTCTTCAATCCACCGTGGCTGCATGCGACACTTGCTTCTTTGCTTGCAAACGTCATAGGCCATTCATTGTCCGCATTGCATTTTGTCAACATAAAGCACTCATCCTTTCCTGTGGCTGGATTTACTTTTTGTTCCATCCCACTGGGGCATTGACACATATGTTTGCCACAGCACTCGGCACCACCTTGACAGACTTTGTCATCGGCGCACGATTCACCCGGCCACGCAGGTCGGTCAACGCACACGGTCTTCATTAGATTTGTGTCGTTGCTCTCCATCAATGACACCGGGCATTTACATGTAAAGTCCAGACTGCAAACGGATCGTCCTTGGCAGGCTTCTCCGTACAAGCAATATTCTCCAACATATCGATCTTCAGGCGTGCAACCACTGTGATCAGCCCACCCATAGTGTTCACTTGTTCGGTTTGGGTCCGTATGAGGAACAGATCCCTGCGGACATCGACAGAACTTTCCGGACGTTTCTGTGATGCAAGCGCTGCCCAGTTGACACTTTTCGCCAAACATGCACTGTTCGTTCAAATAGGCGTAGCAAGTTGCCACTGGTTGCGCCCATATTCCGCCGAAAGCACAGAAGCGGTAGACTGTGCCACCGTCGCACGTGTACTGCGCGAACGTTTGCTCTCTTGTCTTCAACCAATTCCACTTCAGAGATTGGTCCCCGCAATATCCTACAAAATTTGTGATACTTGAAAGCTAGCAGTACAATTGCAGCACATATATTACAAATAAAATACTTCGAATAACCAAAGCTACAGAAGGAACCGTGCACACTCACGAGGTGGTCCCATGCAAATAGCCGAGTATTGAGCGTCGCAGTTGTCAAACTGCCATTCGTAATTGTTTCCCTCCGTGCTTGCCACGCAATGGTAGAGTTCGTTGGGCCACGGTATCGGCCACCTGGTTGCCATCATAGTGCCCTGAGTTGCGTATTGTTAACTTCTGGTTTGGAAATGGCGATTCATACCGATCGCTCACCTTAAAATCGACTGGCAGCCATTCGGATTTGTTATTGTACGATACTCCGTCTGACCACTCATACGTCAACCTGACTGGATTATCGTCCCATCGAAAGCCGATCCAAACTCGTTCTAATTCGGGGTTTGTTGGTATCATGGCTAATCTGAAAGAAGATTTAAAAAAATTGGACCAGTTAAACATTTCGCATCCTTGTCATTTAGATGTTAAAAACACGAGCCTCTGTTGTTGATAAAAGTCCCAGTCGACTTGATTCTTGATAGCGAGCATAGGATTGCCCGTAGGGTCACAGAGGTGTTTGCCGTCCTCCCAGCTTGTCGGTCCGTAGCTGATGCTCACGCATTTTGATCCATCAGGATGCTCTGTCTTGGATTCATTGAAATGGCAATGTGGGGCTGAAATGCTCGGGATTCTGAGCAATTCACTCCGTCAATCCGCTGGTAGCAGTAAATAAATGGGCTTACGTGGAGCGCACACGTCTTGGTTTGTTGTCTCATCTAGGTATCGCTGTTCAGGTTTCACACATGCGCACGTGGTGCCGTTGCACATCGCACCGCCAACACACAGCTCGCCGTCAATGCATGGGGATCCTGGTAACGCTTCAGCCAAACGGCATACTTCACGATTGAAGATCGCGTCATACACAGTGTCGTAGCCAGTGTCGCATTGACACACTGAATTGTTGCCTGAGTCAAGTTGGCACGAGCTGTCGTCCAGACATTGCTCGCCTTTCCCGCACAGATGGTTGACGTACTGATAGCAGGCACTCATGTCCAGCTCACTCCAGTAGCCCAAATCGGTGGAGTCTGGACAAGTTTACAGCCATAGAATAGGTTGCCTCTTCACAATCAAACGCCATTTGGCTTCCAAACTAACTCTGGCGACATGTCCGAGCAATATATCCGAGATCACAGCTCATCTTCTTCGTCTGTCCAGCCTTGGCCTTTGGCCATGCTCCGTCAGGGTCACAAACCGGCACACATTCTGGGATCGCACTCGGCGACCACATGTTGTCGCCCAAACATTGCATCGTTGTGTTGGCATTGGCGTCAAGCAGTTCGCGATCTGGCAGACACGACACTGTCGCCACTGTGAACTGACGATAGACGCCGTCGACGCGTGGCGCCTGATCGTAGCTGATGTTTCGTTGCAACGTTTGGTTGTTGACCAGTGGTTCACATGCTGAAATGCAGGCGACATAATGTGTCTCGTGTCAGAACGGTTCATAGGTGAGAGCTAACTTTTCGAACAACTGGGTTGTGTTGTATTGTCCCAGGTGTCGTGCGCCATACAAAGCCGGTCCATGTCCGTTCCAGGCAAGGCCGTGTACGATGATAGACAATGATAGACAGCCAACGTATTTCGCAGTATGCGCCCATCGTGCGTCACCGTGTTACTTGGGTAGGTGACATTCATCGATTGAGCGTCAGTCAGGCTCAACTCCGGGCAGGCTGAAGTAATACAGGAACTTTCTCAAGTGAAACAATGAATACCACTTTTTGATAGAAACTCACTCTGATCACAATTGAGGAGCGTACTCCAAATGTTGGATGCAGTACATACTACAGTGACGTTGACAAGCGTTGGATCATGAGTAAAGGCATGGTTTGACACGCACTGATGTGTTGCAGTTCCGTTCACTGGCACCTGCCCATTTGAGGCGACGGCCGATGCAATTGGTGCAAGGGCGTTGGACACAGATTGTATTGGGCAAGCTGCAAACTTAGATTATGATGGGAGGGACATCAAAATGCACGTTGGTCGGCTCGACAGTCAGGCATACTCACTTTGAACGCATTCAGGCAGAGTTGTGTACGACCAATAACTGCCTATCTCACAGACTATTTCTGTGACCGCTGCGGGATCCATCAGCGTGTAACCGGATTTACACACAATCGTCAAGCCTGTGCTTTTTAGATATTGGCCATTTGCATCCAACGTAGAATTGTAAGTGAGCGTCCTTGTGTGATTTGCCTCATCCAAGAACGGCACACAGCCTGCAAGGAAATGGTGAAGAAATGTTGATGTCGGTCCAGGACTAATAGGTACATTAAAGCGGCCAAACTCATTCGGCATTCAGGCAATGTAGCATTGTCCCAGTTCTGAGTGTTGATGCATTGCCGTGTCATATCATCACCGGCAAGTGATATGTACGGTGGCAGACACGTGACGTTCACTATCGTAGCCATCATTACTCTGCCATCAAACGTGGTTTCGTTCGGTGAATAGTCCAACTGCTTGAAGCCGGGAAGATCATTGGTTAGGACAGCGCATGCTGAAATCACATGCCAGTTTTTATCAAGCACCCAATTCTGTGATCATCAACTCAAAAACGTACTCGGTGTACAATTAAGCTTGAGTGACCACGTTTGAGAACCAGCACACGTGACCGTTTGACGCTGCTGCGCAGGCAAATTGAAAAATGCGAAGTTTCGGTTGCATTGGTACGTGGTGTTCCGCGCTACGGGAACCTCTGAGTTCACAGCCAGCTGCTCGGGAACAGTGGCGCTGGTGTTCAAATTGTTGCCAGTTTGCAAGGCACACGCTAAAATGAGCCAAGTTAATTAAGTGTGTTCGGCAGTCCCAGTCGATTATGTCGGAGGTAGTGTGAAACATACTTTCAACACAGTTTGGCAGTGAGCTAGGGTACCAGCCGTTCGTTGCATTACACAGCAGCTGCGTGCTTTGTGCTAATGATTCCACAACGTATGGCAAAGTGCACGTCACTGATGCACGTGTGTCAACGACGTAGCGGGATTCATAACTTGTTGTGGTGTTGTAGGAAATGTTTTTCACGGTTGTTGGCTGATTGTTCGTCAGCGGGGTGCAAGCTGAAGAACAAACGTTTGTGCCTGCGATGAACGCGCGCAATTACGTTCAAATGTCTAAACGCACTGGGAACGCAAGTCACAGTTTCATTCCAATCTGTGCCACCGCATTGAGCAGTCAGAGTTTGTGCGTCGTGATTGCCGTTAGAAAAAGCAAACGTCTCCCGGCAAGTGAATGTGGCGATCCCATCGATTGGAACAAGAGCACCACCACCAACAGTGATGGGTGCAACTGTTAGAAGCGTGTTCAGGTTGCTGTCGTTGTTTGTCGGCAAGGAGCAACCTGTAGACGAGGCGTCTCTGTCTTCAAAATCCCGCGTTTAAGTCAAATCTTTCAACACGAACCGGGTACACAGGTCGGAAGTGGGCTGTGCCAGGTATCTTGATCGGAGCAGTTGAGGACAGTTGGCATTGTCGTTGGATTAAGCACATTGTAGCCGGGCTGGCATTGTACGGTCGCCAACGTACCAATTACTGCGCGCCCGTCCCCTGATCTCAGTGGTGGATCGTAACCCGTAACAATGCGGGTAGAACTATCTGGAGGAACGTCGACCAGCGGAGCGCAGGCTGAAAGTGAACGTTACCGAAATGAACCTGCTTGCAGAATACTCCTAAAAGCCAATTCCTACTTTTTAGACAGTCAGGCTGAGTGGAATCGTCCCATGTGGTGTCCGAACACACTCTCGTCATATCAACCTCGTTACTGACAGAGGTCGGCGCTACACAGGCAAACGTAGCCGTTGTGCCATTCACGTAACGACTATCTGATGTGGAGCCCAAATCGTACGACACAGTGATATCTGACTGCGGTGCAATTGCAGCACAAGCTGAAAACGCCTCATGCGTTCGTGAGCACCTTGGTAGCAATGGCACTGGAGCAACCAAACCAACTTGGCCAGCAACGCAGCGTTTCATTCCAAGTGTCTGGTGCGACACATTCGATCGATCGGTTTTTGAGTGCTGGCGCTGTTGAGAACGCGTGAAGGTCCATGCATTGCATTACTGCTGTTTCACCAACGGGAACCTTGAGATTCGACGCATACGCACTGGCGACTGCTGACCCACTGTCAACATTGTAGCTGTTTGGAATTGCGCATGCTGAAATACGTATGCAGTATAACTCAACGGATTTTTACTCTACTGTTGACTCATGTTGTTGTGTAGATTCTTACTCTGCACACACAACGGCAGTGTCTCATTTGGCTTCCACTGATTGTTGCTTGTGCAGTCAAAGTTCACGTTTGCACCCGATATGGCCAGCACGTAACCATCGCTCGCGTTGCACTTCACAACGCCTCCCACACCAACAACGTACAATCCGTCTGCGCGGCTGCTGGACCCGTATGTTATAGATTTGGCCAAAGGCTGATCATTGATTAGAGGTTGACAGGCTGAAAGAAAATAACTTCTTTGAGGTTAAGTCGCGCTTGTTGGACAAGTTGCATAATCGGCTTACTGAGTTCGCAGTTTGGCTGATTGTTGTCGTCCCAGCTACCACTATTCGTGCAATTCTTGACAGAGCCTTGCGTAGTGTCAGAACTGTACGGATAATGGCAAGTAAATGTGGCAGTTGTTCCTGACACATATCCGCCGCTGCTTACCACTACCGTTGAGTAAGTGATATTGGCGATTGTGTCGTTCAAATTAAGCAAGGGGGCGCAACCTAAAAAAACAGAGCATGTTGAAGTAAACCATCAATTCGACGAAAAGTGCATTTTATCTGGAACGTACTCGGAGCGCATGTTAACGATTCGTTCCAGGAATTGTAACCGGAACATTGAATGGTGTGATTCTTTTTCTGAGGATACTCAGACAAAACAAATCCGGCATCACATGTGACCGTAGCATCGTCTCCCAAAATCGTTAGCCCGTTTGAAGCCCCAACACGGTTCAGAATTAATGAGCTCATGTTCGATATTGTTGGCGGCTCACACGCTGAAATCAGCGTGCTTGTGCGCAGGCCCACTCTTTATACAGGCTAGCTGTTCACAATAACAGTGTGGTGAGGAAACAAATTCTCACTTTGCACGCATTGTCGCAGTGCATCAGCAGGAAGCCATTTGTCCTCCCCAGTACAGTTAAAGAAAGTGCTACCACTGGCCAAGGTAAATACATATGTTTCATTGCAATGGATAGTGGCTTCCGTGGAGACCACGTAGACGTTGTCGGATCGGGCGTTTTTTGTGTAGTTGATCCATTTCGCTTGTGGTTGGTCATTATTCACTGGTTGGCAGGCTGAAAGTATGAACATGGAAGGGAGGGTGCGCGCACATCAGAATCGATCTAACTGGCTTACTCTGTTCGCATTTGGGTTGTAAATTGTCGTCCCAACTGCCAGTGGTGTTGCAAACCTTCACCATGTCAATACCAGGAGCAGCACTGAATGGATAATGGCACTGGAACGTGGCCAAGGTGCTTGCAATATAATTGCCAGAATATGCTGGGTCTGCGGAGTACGTCACGTTCCGTGTGATTACGTCCGAATTTGTTATGGGCGCGCAAGCTGGAAACACGTTTCATGATTCTGAAGGAGTACAAACATGCCAGGAAAATCACGCGACGTACAGCTGACACATGTCAATGTCTGATTCCATGCTTGCTCGCCCACACAGTCGATTTGGGCGGATACTTCATCTGGGAATTCCAGCAACACGAACCCTGGCTCGCATGACACTATGGTGTGTTCTCCGACTGGTACTTCGCTGTTGCTGGCTTGCGCCGAATCATTGAACCAGCTGACGTTGTTGATGGTGGGGTGCATGCATGCTGGAACAGAATAATTCACTGGTTCCAAAACAACTATCGTTTGGTCTTTCAATCGGTGATAGGGTCCTTCGACTTACTTTGCACACAAACAGGTGGCGTGGTCACATTCCAGATGTTTTGTCCTAAACATTCCATTGTTGTGTGCGCACTGTTATTTAACAACACGTATCCAGTGCCGTTGCACAGGACCGAAACAGTTGTGTTCTTTTCGAAGCGTCCTGCGGCGTTTGGCGGTGCATCATAAGTGAACTGCTTTATGCCGGACTGATCATTTGCCAACGGAGCACACGCTGTAAATGAAATTTAGCATTGTGGGTCCCGGTTGCAGTTTGGATGTTAGCAAGCAGCACAATGTTGCTTACTGGAATCGCAACCAGGTTGAAAGGGTATGTCCCAAGTGCCTGCTGCTTGGCATGTGCGATTCATGACAACTCCAGGCGCAGAAACAAATGGAGGAATGCATTCGAAGTATATCACTTGCCCCGAAAGATGGCGGCCACTATAGGCAACCAAACCGTCTGTGTGGCTACTGTTCTTAGACGTGGGGTCATCGTTAGCCATTTCTGGGCAGGCTGAAATCAAGGATGGACTAGCACGAAGTCGTTTCCAAGGCCAACTTTTAAACTCAGTTAAATGTACTTGGTGCGCAGGAAACAGTGATGTCCCATGTATTGCTCGACATACAAGTCAGGGTGATGGTTGGCCACGTGTGGTTGAGTTGTAATGCGTATGTATCGCTGCACATAACGGTTGCGTTGTAGCCGACAGGCACTCCACCATTCGACGCGGTGGTTGAGTTTGTAAATGCATTCACAGGCAGTAAGCAGGCTAGAAGATGTCAAAATGACAGGTTCGGAATAATATGGCATAAAAAATGTTCTTACTCTGAACGCAGTCGGGAACTTCTGCGGACCACACATTCGTATCCGTGCAATCAATTGTCGTCGCGTTGTCTGCATACATCAGCGAATACGAGGCCGTACACGCGACTGATGCAGTAGTGTTGAGCACGTAGTTGCCATCGTTTCTCAGAGAAGTTGAATAAGCTATCGTCCGGGTCACCGGCGAATTATTTAGCAACGGAGAACAAGCTGCAGAAGCGACATAGTGTGAGTGAACCATGATGGACTGAAGAAAATACAAAAAAATGTGACTCACTTTTGCTGCAAATAGGCTGTGTCGGATTATTCCAAACATCGTATCCGGTACAATTTCGCTTCATTTCGGTAGTGTTGTCAGCAGAATACCCTTCGCGACACGTGTAAACAGCATTTGAACCGTGTATGCATCGATTGGCAAGCACCGTTGTTTCACAAGTTACATTGATGCTCTCAGGCGCAGACAGCAGCGGTAACTCGCACGCTGCAGCACACAATGTGTTCATTATCTGACTAAGAAGACGACACATTACCATTTTGAACACGAACTGGGCAGGCATGATCTCAGCGTGTCCCAGGAGTCTGTGGCGTTGCATCGAATCGTTATGTTCTCGGCTGTGTGATTCGTGTCAAACGTATGGTTTGCTTGGCACACAATGATCGCACTGTCACCCACCGGAACACCGCCATTGCTGGCTAGTGCACTGGGTGCAGTTCTCGACATATCAATGTTACCGCCGGTTGGAAGGGCACAAGCTGTAATGCGCAGCGTAGTTTTTAGGGGAGTGGGTCCCCATCGGTTACTACCAACATCCCCGCCGTGGTGTGAATGAAATGGTACTGGGAGCACAATACTGGACTGAAAACTTACTTTCAACGCAAGTCGGCACCTCAGCCGACCACGTGTCTTGATCAGTGCAGTTTATTACTGTTGAGTTAGTACCGAAGAGCAAGGTGTAAGTTGCGCCACATGAAATCGTCGCCACTGTGTCCAGTTCATACCGTCCATCATTGCGGATTGCGGTTGAGTATGTAACTGATTTTGTCGAAGGAGAACCGTCAACAAGTGGTGCACATGCTGCGTAAACATAATTCTTATAGTTTCAAACCGTCAAAGCCAACAAATCCACAAGGCTATATACTCTTGCGGCAGACTGGCTCTGCTCCATCCCAAGTATCATATCCGGTACAATTGCGGCGCATGTATGTTGCGTTGTCAGCAGTGTATGGAGCGTGGCATTCGTAGAGTGCTTCCGACCCGAGCAAACATCTCTCGCTATTTGTTTCCATTGCGGATAGACACGATGTATTCATAACAGCGGGATTTGACAAGGAAGGCAACGCACATGCTGGGAAAAAATGTTATGATCAGTTGCAAACGTGTGAGTGAACAAGCGCTTTCTGATCAATATTGGTTACTTGGCAAGCACGGTCGAATCACATCCCACGTATTGCTTGCATTGCAGTATATGGTTATGTTTGCAGCAGTGTGGTTTGTGTGAAATGTATGGTTGGCAAGACATGCAACCACGGCGCTTTCGTTCACCGGAACAGCGCCATTTGATGCCAACGCACTTGGCAGTGTCTTGGCAGTATCAAGGTTGTTTCCAGTCGGTAAAGCGCATGCTAAAAGAGTTAGCATCAGGTTTTTGTTATAGTGCAAGTATTTAAAAAAATCTTCAGGAGTCACTAACTTTGCACACAAACTGGCAACGTAGTCACATTCCAAGTATCTTGGTCCACGCATTCAACAGTGTTCTGCGGATTTGAATCAAAGAATACATGCCCAGTGGCACATGCGACCAATGCGACTGTGCCAACCACAAATTGACCGTCAACGCGTTGTGTGGTGGAATACGACAACAGTTTTGTAGATGGTGCATCGTTTGAGATGTTTGGACAAGCTACAAAGAGAAATCCGTGGCACGTGTGGTCAGGCAACGCAAGTTGGTGCTTGATGTTGACATACTTTTCGAGCAAAGTGGTGCCGCTGGATTGTCCCACGTACTGAGTCCAATGCACGTTCTGTTCATTACTGTCCCGGTGTCAGCTGTGTAAGGAAATTGACACTCAAAGACAGCCACCGCTCCTTGTAAATACAGACCATTGTGCGTCAAAAGGGAAACATCATGTGTAACGTTCTTCGTTGCCGGTGCATCGTTTGCATAAGGAGCACATGCTGTAAGCAAATAAATAACGTTGTTGGTGTACTATGGTGGACTGTGTAAACATTGAAATTGTGTCCCTTACTAGGAATGCACGTGTAATTTTGATTCCAAAGACGGTAAGCGTCGCAAGAATTGTTCAGCGTTGGAGCCATCGGATTTTCTTGGAAAGCATATCCCAGCACACACTCCAGCGTAATGTTACCGTTAACAGGCAGACCGCCATCGCTTGCCAGCAGAGGCACAATCACGCTGGTATTTATTTGCATAAGTGGAGGGAGGAGACAAGCTGCAAAGAAAATGGATTACTTACACGGCAGTGACAAATAATACCTGGGTCCAGGGACAAACTTTGTACGCAGTGAGGAAGTTCCGGCACTGTCCATTCGTCCTGATCAGTGCAGTTGAGTACATTTGGCTGCGAAGCATTCATCCATACGTATGTGGTGTGACAAGCAATAGTGGCCAATGTTCCCTGAACCAGGGGCACAACTTTTTAAAATGAAAATTGTTCCCTCTGATGATGACACCGTGACCTACCTGAATGAGTCTCAGGTCCAACCGTGGACTGGGAACGTAAGACGTGACGTATCTAGTCAGGTTAGTAGGGTAGGTGTCGTTGTGAGGTCCACAAGCTTAACGAACACACAATTTATAGGATTTTTATCATAGAATACATACATCATCTTTTGCATACTCACTTTTGTGGCACGCTGGCAATCCTGCAAAATCCCAACTTAATCCAGTGCAGTTCCGTTGCATGTTCACGTTGATATCGGATGTGTAGGGAAAGTGGCACGTGATTGTTGCAACTGTGCCCAGGATCAATCTGTTCAAGTGTGTGAACGGACTGCGTTCGGATTCAGTGTCATTCCAACGATCAGTCACATTGAACGTAGCGTTATCGTAGAATATCGTTTGAATCATGGAATAGGAAATGTTCTTCGACCATGGTGCATCGTTGGTATGGTTCGCACATGCTGAACAATGAAAACAGTTTTCGTGAATGTCATTCCTGTTTTTCCATAGCTTTGAGAGGGAAATAGTCTCTTACTTGGCAAGCAATATAGCAAGTCTGCCCATCTTATAATTCGGTTGCACCAGGGCGGCGCAGTTGTTGTTGTTGCACTGGTCGCCGCAGTGGTAGTCGTCGGTGCACTGGTTGTCGTGGATGAGTCAGCGTTGGAGCAATTGAATGGAATGTCGTACCCAATGCATGGAACAGTCTGAAAATAATGATTTTGTTTGAAACGTGCGCACCAACGCGACAATGGGAAAACAACAAACTGACTCCAAAAACAACTCGCCAAGTTAGGTTGGGTCCAATCGTTCATGAAAGCATGATTGGGTAAGCACTGGTACGTCCCATTCTCATTGGGAGGAATTCTATCGGTCATCACCTCGGCGGTAAATTGCGATAGAAGGGTGTCAATGTTGTGATCCGCTTGACTGATGCAGACTGAAAGTCATGGTCGCCTTACATTTGTGTGATTAAAAAGATTAAATTCAAATACACGCAGAACAGGCTTACCACAAATAGCTCCGAAAATATCTAGACGCTCCAGAACAAATTCAGACGTGTTGGTTGGAGCCGTTACTTGAACGTCGATTTGAATCTGTGAAAATTTGACGTCATAATAGTAACAAACGACGCAATAGACATTGTCATAGGTTTCCCAATTGAAACAGTGTGCTCCAACCTGATAGCTCTCGCTGAGCGTTCCTCGATTTTCTAAGGAATAAACAAACGGTTGATCAATCATTACTCCACCGGAGTACGCTGTCGTATTCAAAGAGCTTGTTAGCGTGCATTGAGTAGTATCGCAAACATCGCGGTATCTGCAATATAAATTGTTCCAGGTTTATTGACTGAAAGAGTGCATTGAAACATTTGGCTTGCAAGGCTTTACCGTTCGATAATCGCTGCTGCCGAACGAACATAGAGGACCATGCTGACGCCCAATCCGATGCGATACTTTAGGGAAATAGAGCGACATTCATCTGGCTTCAATATTATAATCGGGGACCACCAGCTAGCGATGCCACTGGCGATGCTCGCTACGTTGTTCGGAATGAAATAACCTTAAGCAAAACAGTCATACCTATAATTACCGACAAATTCCGCAACTTTTCGTGCCCAACCGTTACAGGCCCGGTTTTGCAGCCCCGCCGATTCAGGGCTATTAAATTTGACCCATGTAAGGTCCCAGGCTTAGTGTCCAGCAGGGCCTGAATTGGCCGGGCCGGAACCTGTGCTTCGGGACTGAACCGTCGCTCAACATCACTAATCAAATCAGTCATAAAGCATGTGGCTAAACTGTACGTGCTGGTGGGAAAAACGGTTTGTCCGACGGTTAGTCTGAGGTGAAAAAAATGAAAAAAAACCGAAAAAACGCAGCAGCCTGCAAACGTTTTTCAGAGCCATATTTATTCGTAGATTTTTTGCTGAATTCAGAAAATATTTACCTGAGCCGGTTTGAAGGTGCCTGTTTTAACTATTTTGGTCGTAATGAGTGTCCAAAACACCCTAAGATAGAATGCCATTGTCTGTAATAACGTAAACATGGGTCGAAAATACGTTACTTTCAGTTCCCTATCCGTATACACTACGGACCTAAGTCGTTTTTTTCGGACATTTCCCCAAAAATTCAAAAAACCGGTTTTCCTCAAGTACGGGGTGAACTGACCGATGTTTTGGTCGTATGCGAACCGCTGATCAATATTTCTTTCAAATTCAAAATTTCCGTACGCTGCGCCAGTCCAAGGGCTAGCAGGCCCTCTCCGCCAGTCATCAAACCCTGGCCATGATGCGTACGGCTGGGTGCAACAAGTGAATTGAATTTCGTCAACTGAAGTGGATCTAATTTTGTGTACATGTTGGTGGGCCACGCAAATATGAAAAAGTCGATTCAGACTCACCATCACATGTGTCAAAAGATGCTGCACAGTCCCACCATTTGGGCCCTGGGGCTGGAACGGCCGTCGTAGATGGTAGCACTGGTTGATAGTAATCGCGTTGAAAATGTCGAGCCAGGCCGCACTTGACGGGACAAATTCTCATCTCAGGATGATAATAGGAAGCCGCTGTAATTGTCAAGCACAGACAAAATACAGTATCTGTGGAGCAAATATTATTACGAAAACAAATCACCAACCGGCGCTTTTGCAGTGATACGTCAGAAAACTGTGGCGCGCGTCACGGGTGACAAGATTGCAACTTGTGAAACCAGTCAGCGAATCATCGATGGTGCATGTGGTTTGGCTCAGCGTGGCGTCCGATGTGCACGACGCGTTTGCACTTGTCAGGCCAGTCAGAACAACACCAGTGCAACCAGCCTGGAGGATTTTTTGCACATGATTTGGAACTGCTGGCTTGAAACCGTACAACAGACACGAAAAGATGAACTAACGGTCCATTCGGTTAGCGTCAGCTTTCCACCGGTGCAACTCTGCGAGCTCTCATCTGAAACTAGTAGCTGCGCAATGTCTACGGAGTGCGAACTGGGACAGACGGTTGTGTGCGTGACGGTTGTGCCCGTCGCTGAGCATACGCTGCTGACGTGCTCGCCGGTGACCCCTGCAGCGTATACTGATACTGGGGATGTTGAAGCGAAATTCACAAACTTATCAGTAATGCAGCAGCTCAAGCGCACCTGCGCCGCCAGTCTTGTAGGCCCTCATGTTCAAACATCGATTGTTGGAGTCGGGCAATGTAACTCTGAGATATCGTCCTTTGTATGCACCGTGCGTCAACGGGTACTCATTGCGCTGGCCCAGGTAATGCATTTCAAGTGGTGAATGAAAAGTTGTGAGACCCTTAAAAACACGGCATCTTTGGTGAACTGTGTTTTTCGCAGAAGGAAACCCAAAAAGGTCCTTCCTTAGGCGCCCTACTTTTTCGAGATCCGATTTCAGGGGCGTCCAAGTAGACAGATCGTCGCTCAGATCAACGGTCACATACCCACTGCCGCCGAGAGTGGGAGATGTTGGATTTAACAAAGGATCAATTGCGCATACATCGAAATCCAGCGAGAACAGCTGTAAATCCCCCATACTGCAACTGCATGCAAGGTTGAACCTCATTTTACTCGAGCCGTTCCCCATCGCTCTGCTGCAGAACCGGGGCGCAAAAAGGTTGAATTCTTACCTCCATTGAATGTCCGAAATCAACCATCCAGGTTGTATCCGATGCACCGGGCAGTGGCGACCATCCAAAACTCGGACTTTCGCCAACTATTTCAGGCCACTGCCCGGATCGCCACGTGGCCGCGTACTGTACCGAACGCGTCACTTGCACGTCGGCGACCAGTGACTGGCCGATGTCGTGACCACGTCGAACGTAGATGATCGGAGACATACATGAGCCACCGCCGCTGTGCGCCGTGCCTTGCAGCCGAACGAAACGCGTTCGGATTGGATTCGACACAAACGAGGTTTTCGTTGACAAAGGAGACTACAACGTGAAGGGGTGTTTATCGTTGCTGTTTGCACTATGATGTTTCAATGTATGTATGGTCCACCCCAATCTAGCTAACCGTCGGGTGCACAATTGTAGACGACTCATAATAGTGTGGGGAGTTCGTTGGCATGTAGGAAAGCTGGTATTGCGTCACCTGGCATTGGACGCCGCTGCTATCTTCCAGTTGGGGCATTTCGATCGACAAAATCTGTAACTCAGTTGAGATTGTCACATTCAGAATGTTTAGTGCTTGGTCCCACGTGTCTAGTTGATGTGCCCAACCTCGATGCCGAGGAGAGTGGTCACGAACACAAATTGAACATTCTTACATCCAAATCCCTCCCCAAATCGTAAACCACATCTGTGTTAGATTTTGTCGTTTTGATTTCATAATGCGGAACGTCGCCTTGATTTGGCAGTGTTGCATCACCGTTTTTGATCGCATCGTCCATTAAATCGGTCGGATAAATTGCCCATCGCACTGCGGGTATGCCTGAATTTCAGGCCAACGCTTTTAGTGGCACTCAGATAAGATATGCGCATATGGCAATGACCAGACCCAATTTATAGCAGCAGTATCCACTGGTCGAAACAGTCGTTGTGTTGGTGACATTATTGAATGTTGTCACTGGCGTATTTCCGTTCGTGTCACAGTAATACTTTGGTTTTTCAAGCGGATCCGTTATGGCCAGTTGGCAAGGATCAGTTAGGTTTGTGACCAGTACGCAGCTGGTCGCATTCTGCGGCACGCTTGGGCACTGCGATGCAGCTAAAAAACAGGGCCCACGTTATGGAGGTGCAAATTCCTTTGAGAACAGACTTCGGCTTATTCTAGTGTCGTGGACGCAAGTCGTCCAGTTTCGAGTAAACGCAGTGCGCGCTACTATTGTCGTCGACCTTGTCCAACCGCTATGCCTGCCTGTTATGCTGCAATCTCCCCTGCCCTTGCATTCACTTCCTGACCTCATTTGAGGCTTTGGTTTTAAACCGTCGAGGCAGTTTGCATCCTAGCCATGCGTAGCGGGATAGAAGCGCGAGACCATGTTCCTACCTGCTGCCAAAGATTAGTCAAGTTCACTAACGCAAAGGCGTCAAAGGTGCGTCACACGGGCGCCGGCAAACTCCGCGATAGAGACTGGCACAGTTTGTGTCGTATTGCGTTGCTTGGACGTCTTGCGTTGCAGTCGTATACTGACGATTTGAACTGATCACCATGCAGTGCTCATTATCTGGAGAGGCATATGTAACAGTAAACTAGATTCAATTTTTAATGGAACAAACAGGGGTCTGGCAAATGGCGTACTGTTGGCGTTATCCAAACTCCAGTGGTCTTGAATCTTCTGTTTTACGCCGTCGTCATCTCGCCAGTCATTTTCCATGATGACGTCAGTTCCCCCCAACCAAAAATACGTTTCAGCGGGAAGCAGGTCACGTAGCCAATCTGACATCGAAGCAGGTCACAATAGCCGGGGATGCATTGGATTTGTGATTCAACTGCTCAAAACGTCAGAGTACTCACCAGCTATCATGCGGTTTTGAATATTCGACAAACCAATTGGAGCTAATTGAGCGCCCAAAGAAGCACATTCAGCGCGAGCATTCTCGTAAGTCAATGTCGATGTTGTTGGTTTATAACACAAGTTTTCGGCCACAATAGCTTTGTGCCAATTTGTCACCGTGTCTGCCGCAATGATGACGATTATAATCACGTTTTAAATATATACAGTATTAGTGTTTAATGCAAGTTTTATCCCTTCATGACACTTACGGTTTGCGCGACTGAAGCACGGTCTCTTACAAACCGCCTTTTGCTGGCTACTGATGATCGTTGCCCATTTTCCGGTGGACTGATCAGCAAAAACTTCAGGTCCAGTGTTTGGCTGTCCTACAAAATAGGATCATTGAACCATCTGTCTTTCCTTGCCTGTTATAATCACTCACCTGATCCAAAATTGTTTAATTCAGTGAAAATATCATACGGGCTCCCGTCGTCACTTCGCAGAAATGATCCAATCGGTGATTGTATTAACCCCAGCCAATAGTTGCCAAATGAAAACCACGCTGAAAAGCGTTTGGCGTGCATAAACCTCACACTGATTATCGCACGTGCTACACATGCCACTGCGATGAACTGGTGCACCTGCTGCAGTGCGCCTGTAATGTGCTGACCCGTTACAAGATGGGGCACGCACGTTCTCACGTCTGTACATGTGGTGCCAAACATGAAGCTTCTCTGTGAGCATACACAAGTGCGTGTGCTCCGAGATGACATTGATTCCACGGTGTACTGGGCCTAATTGACACATCTTTGACCTAAAAAACTGTCGCTTAAATCTCCAGTACCGGAAATTAACTAACAGTTCACCAGCGCCAATTCGTTTCCGTCGTCGAACACTGCCAGTTTCGAATCCACCAACGGGCAATGGATGGAATGATTGTACCAAGACCTGTCCGATGACACGCCAACATAGCAGAATCCGTTATCGACACCGCCGGCCATTTCGAACGGTGGCCAGCAGGTACACTCAGGGGCTGCAGAGGAGCAACGACAACTTCATCGTTAGGCTGTTTAGCTTCCTGCTTTTTCATCAAACGAATTTACCGCCGATTGCTGTTTGACACGTGTCGCGCCCAACACCTGCATCCGGCAGCGGAGTCAGCGGCGGTGCACAAGCGCACAGTTGGGCGGTGCAGCTGGATCCATCGAGACATTGCTGATTCCACATGCAACTCGAGCCGATGAACGACGAACAATTGGTCACGTCTGGCGCTTGCCAGGTTCCTGTACGGCGTTTAATTGTTACTGGCCAATGTGCGCAAATGGTGTCGCACGAGATCGAGGAATCAAAGGGTAGTAGTTTCTTAGAACGGTGGAGTCGAGAACCAGGTCAAGAATAGGGTCTATCACACTTGGGTATAAGCCTCATTTGGACCGGAATTAATGTGGGCAAACCACTGCGCCATTATGCTAAGAATTACAAGGTTTTCGACCCGATAGTTGACCTAGGACCTTAAAGTGACTCTACAATTGATCGTTGACCGCGTTTGTTTGCAGTCATTTTTTCAGAAAATGAAGACTAGGTATCAGAAACCCAGATTTAGGAAATAAATTTTCAAGTCGTTGCTTTGTGATGTTTCACGGAGCCCACACATTTTTACAGGAGGAGAAAAAATGAAAAAAGTTTGAGGCAGGCCTGTGCGAAAGATAAGGTAATCCAATAGAAGATATTTTCAACGTTTTATACTCAGACGTTTTTCTGTTAAACGAGATATAAAGCATTGTGTGATAAATAATAAACGAAACACTCCAAAAAATCAAGCCTTTTTAAAGCACCCTTTTACTCTAGCATAATTTTAAGCATCTGAGGTGAATGAAATAAGTTGTCAATTAGAAATAAAAATCGTCTAATTATCTAGTATTCAGGATGAGCTTTTCGTTTTTCAAAACCCTACACAGCTCACACAATGTTTACCACAACATGCGCAAGGCAGCCATTCAGACCACGCACAGCGCACACACAACGACA
The DNA here is from genome assembly GCA_030248065.1 of Rhynchonema sp. JSB1_4. Classification (NCBI taxonomy): domain Eukaryota; kingdom Metazoa; phylum Nematoda; class Chromadorea; order Monhysterida; family Xyalidae; genus Rhynchonema; species Rhynchonema sp. JSB1_4. The sequence goes on from JASAMV010006262.1 coordinate 25,140, forward strand.
ACACACAGCCGGCCGGGGATAATGTTTCATTTTTGTGTGTGTGCGCTGTGGGAATGGGTGCCTTGCGCATGTTGTGGTAAACATTGTGTGAGCTGTGTAGGGTTTTGAAAAACGAAAAGCACATCCTGAATACTAGATAATTAGACGATTTTTATTTCTAATTGACAACTTATTTCATTCACCACAGATGCTTAAAATTATGCTAGAGTAAAAGGGTGCTTTAAGAAGGCTTGATTTTTTGGAGTGTTTCGTTTATTATTTATCACACATGGCGTTTCGCACAATGCTTTATATCTCGTTTAACAGAAAAACGTCTGAGTATAAAACGTTGAAAATATCTTCTATCGGATTACCTTGTCTTTCGCACAGGCCTGCCTTAAACTTTTTCTATTTTTTCTCCTCCTGTAAAAATGTGTGGGCTCCGTGAAACATCACAAAGCAACGACTTGAAAATCTATTTCCTAAATCTGGGTTTCTGATACCTAGTCTTCATTTTCTGAAAAAATGACTGCAAACAAACGCGGTTAACAATCAATTGTAGAGTCACTTTAACAGAAGCCCATCCATACCTGTATCATCGCAATATCTGCTGTGACTACCCACATCACACGGCCGAATGTCAGTCAGTGTGGCGACTGTTGTGTTCCAATAACTCTCTTGCCGACAGGTTAGCACTGAAAGGAAATCAGTTGAAGCAGGCAAATTTGAAATGTTCCATCAGAGGGGCTGTCCAGAGTTCAGAGAATGTCACTAACCACAGGTTTGGTAGCCGAGGGTCGAGTTGTACCAAGCTACTCGTGGGGAGACACAGGAACATGTTAGTGGCCATCCGTTGCACATCGCGTTGCCCAAACAATACTCGCCATTGGCGCATGTCTGGGAAACCTCTCGACCACATTGACTGAAGTCAGCCGACTCGAACAGACCTAATATGAAGGACACAATAATAAAACAGGAGTCTCAAACTCCGATAAACAAGTTTGAAACATGGATTCGCTGTTTACTTGACGCATTGCAATACCGAGTTGAGTTGCCAACTGTGCACGGCAGGCCCGCTGTACTGCCTGCAGCCGTTGCGGGCCACGCACCGTCGACTGGACAAGCTGCAATAGGTCAGCGTGTGGCACTCATTTTGCATCTTCATTTGGTTAATTAAGTTTTGTAGTGAACATAGTTTCATAGTTTCATGGTGAATAGGTCTGGACTTTGTTGCTAACTGTAATAAACTCCTTCCGGAACGGCCGCAAACCTCCGATGCACGTGGGTGTGGTCGGTGACCAGGTGTCAGATGCAGTACATGTCACGTTCTTCACCGGCTGACCATCAGCGAACGCGAATCCAGTGTTGCACGTGAGCATGGCGTTCGTTCCCACGCTGTAGTTGCCGTCAGCCCTCGCAGACGGGTATGTTGCTGAGATCTTGCTCGTTTGCGACGGCGATATTGTCGGTCCACTCATGCACACTGTCAACAACAATTGTTAAAATTCGTTAAAAATCAGTTAAAAGTAGCTTAACAAACTGCATGGAAGAATACCGAGTTCGCATAAAGGAGGTACATTGTTCCACGTCCCGTCAGACTGACATGTTCGGTTGTTCAAATTATCGCCGTCGGCAATCAGATAGCTGGCAGCACACGCAAAGATGGCCATGTTTCCGGCACTCACGCGACCGTCGTGCGCCAGCGTTGTGTTCGCGTAGGTGAATGTGTACGAAACTGACGTCACAATGATTGCACAGGCTGAAATTCGAGTTTGCAACGCTTCAGCAAAATAAAAATCCAAATGATTTCAATCACAGCGTAAAAGAAGCGCTCACTTTTCACACAGACTGGTATCGGCGGCCACCAGGTTGTTGTATCGTTGCAGGTCAGAGTTTGAGACATCAACTCGTGCTGCCCGCTACCGAACGCGTATCCACTCAAGCATTCAACGACGATAGTCGAGTTCACAGATATATCGTTGCCCGATGGTGGTTTTGACGTGGAGGTGACATTTCCGTTGGTTATTGTCGGCAACGTGCAGCCTGTATGATATAACAAAGGTTAAACGATCATTCCTTCGCCATTCACGAAAACTCATACCAGCTATGCACTGAATGCCAGGAGCAGTCCATGTGCCATTATTCTGGCACGACCGCGACATGGTTTCAGCCAATGTGGGAGCGAATCCAGTATTACAAAACACGTCCACATCAGTTCCATCTACATATCGGCCATCGTGCGCAACTACAGTTGAATAGCTTCCAATTGAGTACGTCGCGCCAGTAGGATAAGCGTTGCATGCTGAAATATGACGTAAGGGAAAGCAATCTGCAAAATTAGGAAGAGAAGTTGTTCAGAACCTGCGACACATGTAGGTTCAGTTGGAAACCATTGAGAGGTGTCATTGCATGAAAGAGTTAACGATGCTTGCGCCTGGCGAGGGACATTAAATATGAAGCCAACAAGACATCCGATGGTAACAGTGGTGTTAATCTGCATCTGAGTATCATTCACTGGTGGCGATGACATTGACGTCACGTTTCCATCAGTTATTGTCGGCAGCGTGCAGCCTGTAAGTGTTAGCTTTGACAATGGCCCATCAGTACTGAAATTATCAATGTTCTTTCTTCTACCTGTATGGCAATCCACAGCTGATCCACTCCAAGTGCCGTCACTCTGACAAGTACGACTCAATGACTCTGCTAATCCTGGCACCTTGCCAGCGTTGCATGTCAGGGCGACTATTGATGTGTCAATGTATCGTCCATCATGGCTTGCAGTTGTTGAATAAGTGCCGACTGTATATGATGCGCCGGTTGGAAAGGCAGCACAAGCTGAAAATGAATATTGGTCATGATGAAAGTCAAGCATAACGTTGTATTCTGCATGCGCGTGGTGTTGACCGCAAGAGTTTATTGAGGAAAAGGGATTGGAGAGAATGCACAATGATCATTCGAACGCAGTGGACACGAATAAAATATCGGCATGTGCAATTTCACCAAACCTACTTTTCACACAAGTTGGCACGTCGGAAGACCATTCCCCGGTATCGTTGCAAGTCAGTGTCTGACTGACGACTGTGTGCTGACCATCCCCAAGTGCATAGCCAGTCAGACACTCAACGGTAACGGTTGTGTTAATCTGCATCTCAGTATCATTCACTGGTGGGGACGACACTGACGTCACGTTTCCATTAGTTATTGTCGGCAGCGTGCAACCTGTAGATGTTCGTTTGGCAATCATGATGAGATGATTCTTGTCGACCGAATTACCACAATAATTTATTAGATACCGACGTTTCGAAACCAAATCAGGTTTCTTTTTCGAGGTAACCCTCAAGTTTTATGGGTAAAAACCTTTGCGGTAATCAATCAGTACCAAAATTATCAAGTTTTTCTTCCCACCTGTATGGCAATCCACAGCTGATCCACTCCAAGAGCCGTCACCCTGACAAGTACGACTCAATGACTCTGCCAATCCTGGCACCTTGCCAGCGTTGCATGTCAGGGCGACTATTGATGTGTCAATGTATCGTCCATCATGGCTTGCAGTTGTTGAATAAGTGCCAACTGTATATGATGCGCCGGTTGGAAAGGCAGCACAAGCTGAAAATGAATATTGGTCATGATGAAAGTCAAGCATAACGTTGTATTCTGCATGCGCGTGGTGTTGACCGCAAGAGTTTATTGAGGAAAAGGGATTGGAGAGAATGCACAATGATCATTCGAACGCAGTGGACACGAATAAAATATCGGCATGTGCAATTTCACCAAACCTACTTTTCACACAAGTTGGCACGTCGGAAGACCATTCCCCGGTATCGTTGCAAGTCAGTGTCTGACTGACGACTGTGTGCTGACCATCCCCAAGTGCATAGCCAGTCAGACACTCAACGGTAACGGTTGTGTTAATCTGCATCTCAGTATCATTCACTGGTGGGGACGACATTGACGTCACGTTTCCATTAGTTATTGTCGGCAGCGTGCAACCTGTAGATGTTCGTTTGGCAATCATGATGAGATGATTCTTGTCGACCGAATTACCACAATAATTTATTAGATACCGACGTTTCGGAACCAAATCAGGTTTCTTTTTCGAGGAAACCCTCAAGTTTTATGGGTAAAAACCTTTGCAGTAATCAATCAGTACCAAAATTATCGCGTTTTTCTTCCCACCTGTATGGCAATCCACAGCTGACCCACTCCAAGAGCCGTCACCCTGACAAGTGCGACTCAATGACTCTGCCAATCCTGGCACCTTGCCTGCGTTGCATGTCAGGGCGACTATTGATGTGTCAATGTATCGTCCATCATGGCTTGCAGTTGTTGAATAAGTGCCAACTGTATATGATGCGCCGGTTGGAAAGGCAGCACAAGCTGAAAATGAATATTGGTCATGATGAAAGTCAAGCATAACGTTGTATTCTGCATGCGCGTGGTGTTGACCGCAAGAGTTTATTTAGGAAAAGGGATTGGAGAGAATGCACAATGATCATTCGAACGCAGTGGACACGAATAAAATATCGGCATCTGCAATTTCACCAAACCTACTTTTCACACAAGTTGGCACGTCGGAAGACCATTCCCCGGTGTCGTTGCAAGTCAGTGTCTGACTGACGACTGTGTGCTGACCATCCCCAAGTGCATAGCCAGTCAGACACTCAACGGTAACGGTTGTGTTAATCTGCATCTCAGTATCATTCACTGGTGGAGACGACATTGACGTCACGTTTCCATTAGTTATTGTCGGCAGCGTGCAACCTGTAGATGTTCGTTTGGCAATCATGATGAGATGATTCTGGTCGACCGAATTACCACAATAATTTATTAGATACCGACGTTTCGGAGCCAAATCAGGTTTCTTTTTCGAGGAAACCCTCAAGTTTTATGGGTAAAAACCTTTGCGGTAATCAATCAGTACCAAAATTATCACGTTTTTCTTCCCACCTGTATGGCAATCCACAGCTGACCCACTCCAAGAGCCGTCACCCTGACAAGTGCGACCCAATGACTCTGCCAATCCTGGCACCTTGCCAGCGTTGCATGTCAGGGCGACAATTGATGTGTCAATGTATCGTCCATCATGGCTTGCAGTTGTTGAATAAGTGCCAACTGTATATGATGCGCCGGTTGGAAAGGCAGCACAAGCTGAAAATGAATATTGGTCATGATGAAAGTCAAGCATAACGTTGTATTCTGCATGCGCGTGGTGTTGACCGCAAGAGTTTATTGAGGAAAAGGGATTGGAGAGAATGCACAATGATCATTCGAACGCAGTGGACACGAATAAAATATCGGCATGTGCAATTTCACCAAACCTACTTTTCACACAAGTTGGCACGTCGGAAGACCATTCCCCGGTATCGTTGCAAGTCAGTGTCTGACTGACGACTGTGTGCTGACCATCCCCAAGTGCATAGCCAGTCAGACACTCAACGGTAACGGTTGTGTTAATCTGCATCTCAGTATCATTCACTGGTGGGGACGACATTGACGTCACGTTTCCATTAGTTATTGTCGGCAGCGTGCAACCTGTAGATGTTCGTTTGGCAATCATGATGAGATGATTCTTGTCGACCGAATTACCACAATAATTTATTAGATACCGACGTTTCGGAACCAAATCAGGTTTCTTTTTCGAGGAAACCCTAAAGTTTTATGGGTAAAAACCTTTGCGGTAATCAATCAGTACCAAAATTATCACGTTTTTCTTCCCACCTGTATGGCAATCCACAGCTGACCCACTCCAAGAGCCGTCACCCTGACAAGTGCGACTCAATGACTCTGCCAATCCTGGCACCTTGCCAGCGTTGCATGTCAGGGCGACTATTGATGTGTCAATGTATCGTCCATCATGGCTTGCAGTTGTTGAATAAGTGCCAACTGTATATGATGCGCCGGTTGGAAAGGCAGCACAAGCTGAAAATGAATATTGGTCATGATGAAAGTCAAGCATAACGTTGTATTCTGTATGCGTGTGGTGTTGACCGCAAGAGTTTATTGAGGAAAAGGGATTGGAGAGAATGCACAATGAGCATTCGAACGCAGTGGACACGAATAAAATATCGGCATGTGCATAAAATTTCACCAAACCTACTTTTCACACAAGTTGGCACGTCGGAAGACCATTCCCCGGTGTCGTTGCAAGTCAGTGTCTGACTGACGACTGTGTGCTGACCATCCCCAAGTGCATAGCCAGTCAGACACTCAACGGCAACGGTTGTGTTAATCTGCATCTCAGTATCATTCACTGGTGGGGACGACATTGACGTCACGTTTCCATTAGTTATTGTCGGCAGCGTGCAACCTGTAGATGTTCGTTTGGCAATCATGATGAGATGATTCTTGCCGACCGAATTACCACAATAATTTATTAGATACCGACGTTTCGGAACCAAATCAGGTTTCTTTTTCGAGGTAACCCTCAAGTTTTATGGGTAAAAACCTTTGCGGTAATCAATCAGTACCAAAATTATCACGTTTTTCTTCCCACCTGTATGGCAATCCACAGCTGACCCACTCCAAGAGCCGTCACCCTGACAAGTACGACTCAATGACTCTGCCAATCCTGGCACCTTGCCAGCGTTGCATGTCAGGGCGACTATTGATGTGTCAATGTATCGTCCATCATGGCTTGCAGTTGTTGAATAAGTGCCGACTGTATATGATGCACCGGTAGGAAAGGCAGCACAAGCTGAAAATGAATATTGGTCAAGAAAGTAGTACAACTCTGGCTGGATTTTATGCGCGTGATGCTGGCCGGACCAGTGCTAAGAAAATCATTGTTAAGATTAAGAATGCACGATGAGCATTTGAGTACCCGTGTACATCAAGAATCAGCTTATCAATTCACCAAACGTACTTTTCACGCAAGTCGGCACGTCGGGAAACCACTGTCCCGTGTCATTGCAAGTGAGTATCTGACTGACGACTGTGTGTTGACCATCGGCAAAGGCGTATCCCGTCAGACATTCGACCGTGATCGTGCTGTTCACAACAACGCTGTTGAATTGATCGATCGATGTCGATGTGGACGTCGTGTTGCCGTTGGCGATCGATGGAATGGTGCAGTCTGAACGAATAAGCTTCGATTTAAGTTTGATTTATACCACCTGTGAACGCAAGAGTGCGCAGACAGAAAGAATTGAATTCCGTACTTGGTAGTCCCGTTGAGGCCACCGATTCCGGTTGTGCGACGATAAGACACAAGCCCACAAACCACTTCATTTGCTTTTTATGTTAGGAAGACGTTCAATTGACTGGCATTGTTCATTCTAATCGTGTTGCTGTTCTTTCGTGGAGATACGTCAGCAAAAAACTGAAAACGTCATATGCCAATAGAGAAAGCTTAATTGTTGACGTGTATTGGATGAAACTAGCCGTACGGCTTTCAGACTTGTACATCAACAAGCAAGCCCTCTCATATGTGCATCATGCTTTCAGTCGATCAATACCAAATGACAAGCATTGTATTGGTGCCATGACGATGTATCAATGCGGACAAAGGTACGCGCGTGTGATGTGTGTGCAACACAACTACCATGATTGGATTTCAATTCAGCTATGTATTCGTCGCCATTTTTTGTTCCATGCAGACCGGACCGGACCGTCTGATGATGGATATCTTGGTATTGGCACAGCACATACATAATATAGAATGGTCGTTGTCACTCCGGCATCGACAGGCACCACAGCGCGAGCCTCATCAACTTTGTGGGCATGAGCAAATTTTGTGTGTCTCGTCTTTCGTGACAAAGTTGCTGGAGCACTCGTTTCGACCGGCGCGGAAGTTGTTCCCCACAAACACAAAAGAAACAAAAAGCGACCATGCTGTTCGTGCTGTATACCACGTACATATATGTACTGTACATACAGGTCTATTCATCATCTGACGGGAGGACGCTTTGCGTCAACCGCATTGGCAATCAAAGCACACCTACAGGTGTTTCACATGTGCATTTGAGCTGGGTCTGCGACTCGTTTTCATGTTTGATCTGCTGCCACAGCAACGATGGACAGACGGCACGCAGCATGCACGCAAAAACAAGTAAAAATGACTGCAGGCAACAATACCATGCAGGGCAATGAATTGACACAAATTCGAGAGGGACATGTCAGTCACACTAATCAGGTTGCAGCATACTGTAGTGCAGCACGACGGGCATAACGCAGCTCATGTCGAACACAATAGGAAGAACGGAAAATTCTCGAGACTGGTCCACGGCCAAAACATAGTGAACAAACTGTCATGACAATGTTGTTGCACGGTACGCACACAAGTATTCTGATGACGGTTCTGACATAATTGCCGAATAAATGAGCATCAAGTGCGACAGCAGTTAACATGTGTCGGTTCTTTGAAGCTTACTGCACCAAATATGAACCGAGGAAAAATATATTTCTGATGCCGTGCTTCAAGAATGTTTCTGATTCAAGCTTCCGGGTCACAATCAACATTCAAAGCTCTGTTTCATGCGATGTAGTTTTTGCTTTCGAGAACCGGCGAACTGAAAGCTGAAGGTGTATTCGCGTTGCCCACCCACCGCACGACTGTGAACGATGGTTGGTTTGTCACGTGCTATATCGACCTACTGTGGAGTGGTTGAGTCAAATGGTTGACCAGCATTAATTGATGAGAGCGAAATCAAACGTTCTGCTTGACATCTCACGTGGCAGGACTGAGACACATTCTACATTACTGGCAGTAGTTTCTTAAAAAAATATTTTTTTAAATTTTTTTTAAATTTCGTTCCAAAAGTTGAAAAATTTGAACTATTTCAAAATGCGAAAATTTCTCTAATTTTTTGGCTCTAAAAGTCCTATTTTTTGCATAAAAATTGCTACTGTTAACATCACCTAACCCTGCTATGCTGTATTGGGTGCCATAATCGTCGTTTTGTGGCATCTAGACAACAGCACACACTCACTTTTTTATGATTGCACACGTACATGTGACTGGGTGGGCATTTATTTATCCATGCCCCGGACCCGAAAGGAGTGATTCGGTGCAATAATCACTCTAATTTCACACTACGTGCTGCTTTTTTGCATTGATTGTGTGCCTTGACGCAATAATTTCACCAAAGTTTCCCGTCCCGAATATCACAAAGCCATTCCATGACACCCGCACCACCCCCCAAACAAAAACACACGATCCAAATAAAAAACAAAAAAAAACAAAAACACACAAAAAAAACACAAAAAAAAAAAAAAAAAAAAAAAAAAAAAAAAAAAAAAAAAAAAAAAAAAAAAACAATAAAAAAAAACTATGTACTAACCGACTATTGTACAGTATTGTTTTCGTATCACCAGTGCTTTATATACGCTTAGAACACATTATGTAACAAACATACACCTGTTTTGTACTTGATCTTTGATTTTGTGCATTTTTTATCGTGTTGGGTAGATTTGGGCTGGAATAAAAAAATTTTTGGATTAAAAATTTAGGGCTCGATTGAAAAAATTATTTTATTAACCACAGATTACTGGTGATGCTATGTACATACATACAAATCTCGGCCAGCTGAAAGTAAATCATGCTCACACGTGAGCAATGCAGGCATATGGCTTGTTATGTAGTATAATTAATTAGTGATGTCATAGCTAGCCTGCAGACAAAACACAACACACTCACTGCTGCCTGCTTTTAACTACAGGCATTACATCCAGCAACAAGACCAACCACCACCCCCCCTATGTGCAAGCAGGGTTGGGCAAAAAAATGACGGCGTTTTTTCGTAAAAAAACGACGTTTTTTTTCAAAAAAGCGCCTGGGTCGTTTTTCGTTTTTTTTAAATCCTGATTTTCCTTGATTTTCCCTGATTTTTTAGGGAAAGTACCCTGATTATCAAAGAAAATCAATTTTTTGCCCAGCCCTGTGTGCAAGTAGTTCACAGCTTCGAACAGCTATCATCACTCGACCTTCATACGACAATTTGATCGGAGTGAATGCAGATGTTGGTAATGATGTCGTATTTGTATCCGTAGTCAGTGTCAACCACATTACAACTAGTTGGGTTAGAAAGCCGACGCCGGAACGCACGTTGCTTGGCTTCGATGCAAAATTAACGACAATGATAATCTAATATAATGATAATCTAATAACAGCAATGATAAACTTTTCCATTGGATGCGCTGTAACCCCGGTTTTGTTCAGAAAAATATTTCAAAAGATCTCGGCCATGTTATGCACCATCATACAAAGCACACAGACAATTTCTAGTCTGCAAAATGTCAGACTCCGCGAAAATGCCGACCCGAAAGGTTTTCTCACATGAAAGCGATAACGATAAGCCAGTGGCAATGCCTGGCTGAGCTTCACGTCACAACAACATTCAACAGGCTCATGGACACAAGCCGCAGTTCAATAAAACACTTTTTGGACGTTTCTGGGTTTCTTTTCAACTTGTGTTTGTACATATACCTACCGGACTTTTTCACTTGAAGCCCTGGCACTATTGGGTAGGTACTTTCAATCTGGTAGTTACTTTTTTGGAGGAGCATTTGGAACCATCATCCTTATTGAGCCATGGTGAAACAACCGAAAAAGAAAACGAAGGAACGATATTTTAGTCGCCAGTACATAGATTGGTCCGGAAAAAATTAATGAAGTTTGTGCCCCTGCGGCTTAGTGGAAAACTCCCCGGTGTGTGTCTGTTTCTCAGCACGCTGAACCTCGACATTCATGTCCCCGAAACTTGGAAAATTTTCGCTGCTTATTGTAATTTGGCGATTGGAACTGGCCAGATCGACACTCTCAGGCTCGGGAGCAACCGCGAAAAGCGTTTTCGTCGATTTCCGACCGCAGTTGCTTGTGGCCGAAACAGTTAAGTGAACCGGTATTGTGATTTGAATTTATTGCAAAAGCAAATTTACAAATTTATTGCAAAATTACGCAGTTTCTATTTTTTCCAGAACCTGTCCGAAAACCAGTTGCGCATGATCGGGCAGATAACCGTTCTGGTTTGTTTATCATTAAAAAAAATAACAGACAAATACAATTAAAGATGAAAAATTGACAAAATGGTGTACATACCGTATCTGCAGACTCCACACGCATCGCTTTTTGCCCGATTCGCGCATTCAACCGACGATCGAATATTGGTCTGTGTGAATGTGGGCTGTGATCTGCGATTGAATCGAATTGAATTGCAAAGCGACAGCGAATGGCATAGAATGGACGCCGAGGTGCGATGAGACTTATGCCGTCGTTGTTAATTGGTTCATTTTTATATAAATTTTTAGTATAATATCTGCTTTTGAGTCGACATTTATGTTTCAGGCAACGATCACGTTTTATCCGAAAGACAGCCTTGATAAGAAGGATGGCCTGAACTTGGACTTGCGACTGGCACTGCACAAGCGAGTTAGGGATTGGGCAACGCTCAGGTGTGTGAAGCGTGAGAGAAAATCTTCGAATTTATTTTATGTACTGTATACGTTGGATTATTTGCTTCATGAACAATGTTGAATCATTGCATCAGATTTGCATCGACGATCACTACGGTCAAGACAACAGTGCCCCGTCGGCTCGGTCAAGCTTGGTCGCTTGACGGAATCAGTGAAAGCTACGGAGAACTCGGGTAGCGTGTGGTTTGAAACATCGGAACATCAAGCTTTTCTATCGATTTCTCAAAGTCTCAACATCTTCCAGAATCGAAGAATCGCAGAATGACAAACTACGTTTCGCCACCTACTCGTTCGCCGTGCGTCGACTGCTGGCAAACTCATCGTCATCGGTTGGTGAAACATCACTCAATCAACGCGCTGCAAGGCCACTGTTGAAAACACACACAACTTGGCCTTTTTCAGTCTGGCGGCCTGTTTACGAATCACAACAGTGCGCTATGCATGTCGTGTGTGGCTGTACTCTCCATGTTGTGCTGGTGTCGTGACCGTCACGTGATCCGAATAATGACGTGCACAATTGTGGCCATTTGTGTGCTGTTGGTCGACTATGTCACTGCGAACGTTGGTCGGTTTGGGGCGCATCTACATATGGTCAATTTCAAATTTGTGGACAAAAAATCTCATTGACTTGAGAACTTGGTACCCATCCCTACTGCTCGATAACGCTTTTTGTTTTCTGTCAGCTACAAACTGACAGCGTTAGTGTTCCATAAATTCAAATATGATGCGATCTGTAATCCTAAAACGCGAAATATGTACATATGTGGCAAAGGAAATTTGGAAAAAGGCATCACGAAAAATCGATCGTAAAGTAGCTCCTAAACCTTAGATGCATGGCTGAAACACACACAACTCGGCATCTGGTTGTGCCTGTGCGTCTGGTCAGCGATCAATTGGCTGATGTTTCACTATTTTGGCAAAGTGCCAACAGCAGCCGACTCTACCAATGCCGGCCACCGCATCGACATACAGTCACCATCGGTCAAACAACGGTTCGCATCCGGCGGCAGCAGCAGCATCAGCGATTTAATCATGAATGAAGCCAACAATCGACCAGGTTCGCACATATCAATCAACCCCCGGGGCCGTGTCAACTTCGTAGGCTGTGAGCAGATAAACGCGGAATGGCAGATTTCTGCATTCCGCATTCCGCGTTTATCTGCTCACCTTTGCGGAATTATGAATTTCTGCAAGTAAATTTATGCTTTTGGTCAAACCTCTCAGTTGCTGTTTGCGTTAACACGCAACATTTTGATGAGGTCAGCACGCTGGAAGTTGTCATCGTCACCCAAGCACGCACCATTCCGCAAAGGTGAGCAGATAAACGCGGAATGCGGAATGCAGAAATCTGCCATTCCGCGTTTATCTGCTCACCAATTTCCGCATTCCGCGTTTATCTGCTCACAGCCGTAGGCAACCTGACCACGACTGGCGTGCCTCATCTAACGCATGTCAGATCGCGGCACTAGAACAGGCGACATGTAGCTGACTTGTCAGATCGGGGGTGATGCCCTCAAAATTGATAACACACTTAGATTTTGTACAAACTACATATCCAATGATAAGCACAAAACGTCATTCACTGATGACGTCGGCAGAGAGGTATGCACTTTGCTGGCCCCTGGGTCGGGGGTTTGTTTGGTCCGGAGCTGGGTTTGACTTGAATGTGGCGGGCATCAAAATGTTTTTGTTCACTCACCACTGTGAAACAGCAGCCATCCGGTTATGCACCGGTTGTGTGACACACACGCGTGTCGTGCACAGACACACATGGCTGAGGTCTGCCTCGGTGCATTATACGAAAACATTATGCTGCCAAATCACAGTCAACTTCACGCCGACACGGAAGCCAGCAAAGAGCCAGCAAAGTGCATGCATCGCCACCGTAATGTTTCACACACCAGGCGTGCGCAGTTGCACGACGAATCGCATGTTGGGTCGCAATGACACATTCCTCAGCGTCATATCGTACGCGACGAGCACGACCACCGCCGATTCTGGCCTCTCGTCAGTGTCGACCAACGGCGACCCCGGCTCGTCAGAGCCGGATGCACCATCCGACCACACATGTGACACGTATGAATTCGGCAGTCACCCACAACAGTCAAACAGCGGCGGCTATTTCGTGCTGACTTCAAACGCTCGAATCCTTGTGCCGAAAATCGAGCGTGCGCTCATATTTGGCGCTATTGTGTTCAATGTGTTCATGCTGTTCTTTCTTGTCTGAAAGATTTATAGTCTTTCATTTTATTCTCGGTCCAAACAAAGTATACAGCAAATGTTTCATCGCAACAGCAGCCATCAAGTAACACGCATGTTTCGAGCCACGTTGTCGACCTGTTGGTTATCATCCACGACGATGACTGCTGTTTTCAAGGCGTTGAAACATTTTCTGTATACCGCCTCTGGACTCTTATAAAACGGAAAGACCATACCAGTTTTTTATTACAGTACATTTACCGGAAAGGGGTAGCTGCAATTGTGTCACGCGGATGTGCGATTATTTTGCGTATGCAGTACCTGACACATAGCATATTTTTGTGACTTTCCCAACCGCCGCCCCATCAGATCACACTCGTGCGATAGTTAAGCAAAAAGTCGATATAATTATTGAGCACGTGCGCGCAAATTTATCATATGACCAGGTGTGCACTAGTGCAGCTAAGCGTTTCCTGGAAATGTACTGTAATTGCAGGCTTACTTTTTTCTAGGTTTATTATGTATTTCTTTGGTTATTGGCATCCATCACCTCACCACACGGTGATTGGCATTCATCTCGTTCGTTTGTGTGTGACAAAACTTTGCCGTTTTTGTGTTGTCGAATGACACAGCTGAACCATATACCGGAGTTTTGCGGTTACAGCCCCTGGGGCTCTATTCGGTAGTACGTGGGAAATCGGATTTTGAAAATTATTTTTGTTCCCAAATGGAGCCCCTATTTTTATTCGAACCATCTTCCGAATAGAGTTCCATGTAAAATTTTTGTACTTTTCGAATTTTGTTCACACCTGATTGCATAGACTGTATTTGACTCTACGTGCATAAAACGCAAAGATTTTGACAAAAAGTTCGACATATTATGTAAAATAGCTAGTTTTGTTCCTTTTTTATCGGTAAAGTTAGATCGCAAAATGGGTACCAGAACGGAAAAAAATCCCGAATAGAGCGTCATGGGGCTGTATTTGGAACAGTTTCCAACTAGAGCCCCACCGGGGCTCTATTCGGGGGGGGCTGTAACCGGAAAACTCCGGTATACATGTATTACCCCACCGTCCCCCTCCTTGCGCGCAAACGGTGCAGTGTGTTCGACAGAAAAATATGTGTTTTGTCAAACCCATGGTTTTCCCGAAATATTTTGCAAGAAAATGTGACCAAGTAGCTCGAACTTTTTTAGGCAAGCCAACTACCGCACTTTTTGTTCCTGGTTTTCAAACATGAAGCATTTTTTATTTTCCCGGTTTGTTTTGCGCTCAGCAAACCCCCACATTGGGTCTTATCTTTATCCTGGCGTTTGTGGGTGCCACAGTCGCTGAATGGTTGGCATGGTTGGAATGTGCATGAGAACCAATCAGCGCGCGAAAACTTGTTTCGTGTTGCGTGAGAGAACGAAATATATAGTAAATTTCCAAATTCGCTGCCGCACAGTAAAGTACGCCCCATGTTAATGTCAAGTTATAAACCCGCAAGCTAACCATGCGCGGTTCTGAAACATTGCGCGCAGCTGCCTGGCTGGCTGGCAAGCTGCGTGTGTGTTGGTTGTCCGAATGTTTTACAAGTTGATTTTCGGGTTTAGAACCTGACATTAACTATGGGGCATACTTTACTGTGCGGCAGCGAATTTGGAAATTTACTATAGCAGTTTCATGCTGACGACGTCGGCTTATGTGCCAAAGCTGTTTTCGCTTTTTTTCGGGTCTGCGTAACTTTGTGCACAAGTCGCATCTTCTTCCTTTGTGTTTTCCCGTACGCACACGTTGGGCTCAACCCTATTGCTTCTCTGATGTATTATGACTTGTCCCATCTTCAAAGCTCTTCAATGGGCTTTATTAGCACCATTGTGAGTCAAATCTGTTTGTGTTTTAACATCATCTGGATAAAAATAAACAATGAAACCGATCATAACAACATGTCCATTGTCACTCGTCTGCTGGCTTCCAAAGTAGCACTACGACAGCGAAAAATAATTGAATTATTGATCCTACACTCAAACTCTGTCACATATGCCCTTTGCACTGTAGCAAGCAACACACTTTTGTGTTATTGTTAGATCTAACTCAATTCATGGCGCTCGTGGTCTTATTTGGAGTTAATTGACGGTTTGAAGCGCGATCTTCAACCAAAATTGAAGTGTGTGGTGAAATTATCACAATGGAGATTGCTTTGGCATCACCATTACCATCTGAGAGCTGACAAGACATTCGGCAGGACAGCACATGATTGTGCGCGCCATTCATTCCACTCTGTGCGAAATAGCTTGCGTTGAAATCGGACACCACGCTTATAATGACATTGATACAAAAGCAAATAAAAGGAATTGTTCGCTTCGCGCAGCGTTTCCACTCACACATCATCTGCAAGTGCGAAATCCTAGGATTACCACAAATATGGCTTGGGCCTGAATCTTCAACTTGATATGAACTTCAGTCAGACAAACTGTCTCGATTAGACTTGAGAAACTTGTTTGCTTCTTGCATTCAACTTTTATACAGTATGAACGGGGAGAGCCATATTTCCACTAGTGTGTTTGCGAGAGCGAACATTTTTCAACTTGTATCTCAGTTTCATATCGGGTTCGCAGAAATCACTTGATCAGGTAATCTCAGTTCCACGGCAGTACCATTGGGTACCATTACACAGTCCGACTCCGACGAACCCAAAACTGTACCCTTATTTATGAACTCATGTCGTTGCCTGTTTAATAAAGGCATCACGTGTGCCACACCCAGCCTACAATTACAGCACACAACGCACCCAGGCAACAGACACGACTCGCAACGTTTGGTCTCGTAACTTTTGACACCCTCTACTGATTGAGCCCAAATTCTGCACAAACATATAGCGTCACCGGATATAACCAGTGTTGAAGTTATTTATCAATTGAGGCTTTCTAAGTATTTTTACGAGCGAAAGAAAACTTTACATCCGGCACAAATTCACTCGAGCCATACTTTTTGACATGCGCTACCGCGCATTGTATAGGCACCAATCGGCCGCTGACAAAATATGGCGCCCAATGTGTCGAATTCGTCAGTGTCAAATAAGTTGCGCCGCTCCAGCATTAATTCGGTGACACTGTACGTATGTACATACTTTGCGCCATGAATGGCGGAAAACTGCGCAGCTGGTCATCTGCAGCTTGACAATCGCGAGAAGGACAAAACTATGGCTACTATACCACCTATATGTACATGTTGGTCGCACAATGACTGTATGAGAATCCATCCCCCTAATTTTCCTGCATTGACAAGGTGGATGTTTAGCAATTTTCTTCAAATCGAACCAGGTTTTGACCAGTAGGTACTTTGCATTCTTATCAGCGAGAAGAATGAGAAACACACGTGTGCAGAGGTTTCACCCTGAATTCTACGCGACCAAAATGGTTCGGGGTTCGGGTTACTGTAGCCCCGTGTGTGAAATCGATATACAACACACTCACTCCCGGGGATCACTCCCGATAAATAAAGCGGAAAATGGGAAAAGACAGGGAAAATAACAGCTTGTCGAAACCTGGTTTAATTTGAAAAAAATCGCCAGAAACCCCCTTGACAATGCAGGAAAAGTGTGGGTGGATTCTCATGTGGTCATTGTGCGACCAATACATGAACTATGACCGCATATGCCAACCACCGCGATGACTGCAACACTGCGTCAGAAAATACGATGGATTTTCGCGCACATGTTTTGTTGCTCGCGCGCGCATGGCTGAATTCTGCCCAATTTCTGGCGCTGAAGCAAAATTACCGCGCCCGAGCTAAGATTAGAGCGGCGTGGAATTTTCAGAAAAACAGGACAGCCGTGTATATAGGTAAGCCATGCATGTGTTGCAATAAATTATTCATGACATTTAATTGAAAAGTAACACTCCATAGTCCAGTCACTGTTTGTCAAATACACATTAATCAGTTTGCGGTAACAAGCGGTTTTCTTCCGGCTCTGCGTTGCCGGTTTAGGTTTCAAACGGCGGTCGGCAATGCTTATGCGTTCATTTCAAGCACAGTATGTCGGCGGCTGTAACCTCTCAAATTCAATTACCATATGATATTCACATAACGCATGTACGCTTGTCACGCAAAATCTAAACTTGTTACTCCGGTTGGGCTGTCGCGGAAATTACAGATGCCACTACGTATATATACATAGCTGATGGATTCCTCTGTTATTTCCTTGAGAGTGCTAGGCACAAATCGCAACGTCTGCAACCACGGCGCCAAATACTGTCACAGACTGGTGGTAGCGGAATACATGGACACCACTATAACTTCACGCCTGCAGTTCACTCCATGCCACATGCGTGTTTCGTCTATCTATGAACCACTGTCGCATCATTCTGCTAGAGTTCTGTTTCCACGTTAGTCAACGGTTCAACAAGGTTAGATATATGTACATACACTGTAAGGACCTCACTGTTTCTCATTGAAGTGAATGTTTTATTCTTTGTCGCACAAAACAAGCAATCGGGCAACACCCGGTCAAACTTTATTAAATTGTACGAAATTGCTTATCCCTGTCTCATAAATATTTTTTTTTTCATTTGGACTGACATTGCGCTGTCAGTTAAGCGTGTCAGAAGGAAGTTTAAGTGTTTGTGCTTTCAAGCGCAAAACAGTGCGGAGAACATATGGGTTACTTGTGCGGTTCCGCGTTTATTAATGTAACTGTTTTTGGCACCTGCACCTTTTGACCTTAATGACAGGGGCACATTTTCTGTCGTTGCTTTCTCTTAAAGAAAATTAAAACAGCTGACATAATTGACCACCCATGCATGTAGGCACTGTATTGTATGCAGTTGACTTTTTGAATTTGAACCTCACAAACTGAGGTAGCTTTTGCCGTTTTTGTATGTTCATGGATCACGCGTCTGCACCACGGCAGCCACACCTAATATTGCATCTATGACCTTATATATGCATAGAGTAAAGTCCGACCACCAGCTCATGAGACGCCTTTTTACTGTCCCACTTGTTTCGAAAACAACAGAAAGTGAACTTGGGTATGTCTATGGATTGTCTATGTTTCTCGAATAGTTTCGAAACACGCGGAACCCTAACAGGCGTCTCATGAGCTGATGGTTGAACTACCTATACATCTACTGTTGCTGTGCGTTTCTTTCAGACGATAGCGCTTAATACAGTGCAGGGCTTCCACCCTTGCGTTGTTCTGTCTGTTCGTTCTTTGAGCCGTTGCTGTTGACGAGTCATCAGTTTTCACAAGAAAACACTGTGAAGTCGCCATCACCTTTGGTCCTTTCATTTTTAATTATCTTTTATAATGTGCATTGGGCAATTGCGTCATGCGTCCAATCTGCAGCCTATAATGACCCAGTTTGTTTTATTTTGTCAGTTTTCCGTCTCGACTCTGGTTTACTGTTGTTGATCAGAATCAAGCATGATTAGGATTGAGTTATGCACATAATATGTAGTAGGAGATGGCTTTGATTCGAAATGATTTGCACCTAAGGCCGCTGAAAAGGCCGGGATGGGGAGAAACCACAGTTTGTTCGCACTTTGCTTCTGATATACATACGTAAAGAATCCGATTATCTATTTCGTTCTGTTTTGCTCAATACGACAGTGCAAGTGTTGCTTTTAACCTGTTTGGTCATCTGGGTTGCAACATACACGTTGCAACGTTGGTCTTTGCAGTCGATCTGTGATCGTCGGCATGTAAAAGATGAGTTGCGCTCGACGTCTGATGTCGGTTGTCGGCACCTTTCTAGGGGCACCGTGTCGGGTGTCAGCACGTTTTTAGACCCCGACCGTTAAAATTGCAGTTTATTGACCAAAAACGCAACCCCCCCCTCCCACGAAAGAAGAGGGAGAGAACTCATACTTAGCCAACGGGTCAACAACAACAGCTTTAGTTAGTCGCCAGGGGTGTCATGCACAACAAAAACAACCAAACCAAAAAACCCCCCCAAAAAACGTTTTTAGAACCATTGCGACCGTTAAAATTGCAGTTTATTGACCAAAAACAATTCCCCAGCAACAGACTTAAAACGCCAGAAACAAATCCCCTCCCCCCGCCCCCTCTGTTCCCCGGACCCCCCCCGCCTAATTTTGTTAAATAATCGTGCTACTATGTACCAACTTCGAAAATATCGCGCGCTGCGCTTTTTGAGCGTTGATTTGGGGTCCAATTTTCATTTACATAGTTGGCCACGCTTGTCCCCTTTTTACTGCAGGTGTCGGGTGTCACCTCTTAATGTCGGATGTCGGGTGTCGGCCACCCTACCGGCACCGATCGCTAAACGCGAGTGGCCATGGACTTTGTCAGAAATAATCACAAAAAGAGAATGACAAATGGACATCATTAAAAGTGATCGTACGAATGAAATCTGCTCGCTCGCACTGTCTAGTCGTGGCGGCTACCTACTGTAGGTACACACCAACCTAACACATATACATACACATGCGGTAATAGATAACTTCCGAACCTATGGTATATTTCATGTATTTTATGTATGCTGGTTGATAGTGAAAATAATAATAGTGACAACGATCGTGAATTTTCTCAGCTCTCGTGCACTACACATATGTAGTTCGCATTGACCGTCTGCGCTTTTGCTTTTAGGTTGCAGTTTTTCCCGTTTTTTTTGCCGCGCTGGACGAAAATAAACAGTGTTTTTATATACGTATATATATCACAATCTCACCCTCGGCCTAACGGGCTTCAACGAATCTCAGAGTCTCATTCTGACTAGTGTTCGAACGGGATCCCGATCCCGATCCCGGGATCCCGGGTCCTTTTTCTGATCCCGATCCCGTCATTTTGAAAAAGTCAATCCCGATCCCGATCCCGCCCAAAAAAGTACCGGGATCGGGATTAAGTTTTGAGAACAGAAAGTAAAAAGATATGCAATCATAATTCGCCAAGCTGTTGTAAGAGGTGGGAAATGCTGCACTCGTTTGCGTTCGTTAAACATCGGGTGTCAAAAAGTCACGGTTCAAAGCTACACTGTAGAACTGGACGGTGACACAAAGTTGCATCGAACGAAGGAACTCAGTTTCGAGGAAATGTTGGCATGGTGGGCAACAAATGAGACAAAGTTTCCGCGACTGGCACGTCCAGCTTCCAAATATCTAAGCGCTCCACCTACGAGCGTGCCTTCTGAACAGCTCCTCTTCTAGTGCAGATGATTTGTTTGATGACAAAAGATACTGCTCGAAACCAGAAAATGGTCAAATGCTTGTCTTTTTGTCTAAGGTTTTGCCGTTGATCGACTACAATTATGATCTTTGAACTTCACCGTCATCGGCTAGCCCGATTTTCAATTCGCTTTAATCACGGTTCCGGGGGTGTTTATTCATGAGTGATAAACATGTTTAATGGCTGTCTGTGACATTAACCTGCATCTTATGCATAAAATGATAAAAAAACTATTGCTTGTGGACTATCTGGTCAATCCCGATCCCGACACTTTCTTGATCCCAATCCCAATCCCGATCCCGGGATTAAAATTGAATCCCGTTCGAACACTGATTCTGACACCGTAAAACTGAAAGTCGCGCTTTCGTAATCATGTCAATCAGAGCTTACTATGGTGCCCCGCTGCAGCCATTTTTAACGACGAGTGTGCTCCGCAGCGGCAGACTGGGGGACGCTTTGCAACATACCGTATTTTCTATAAATAGGAGCCCCTTTATGAAAGCCGCTGTTTTGGATTGTTTATGAAGGCCTCTGTTCATAACAGCTGTCCACAACGTTTGGTTGATTTGACTCAACTTTGTTAGGATCTGCGTCATGTTTTCCTTATTGCACCTGAAATAATCGAAGCTCATTCCGAATAGAGGCCCTCTCTCAGAGAGTGCCGGAAGCGATAGAAGTCCTGAGCTACTATTAGAGCAAATACGGTATACCGAGCTTCGTACCACGACAACATGGTCTTTCTTTGAATTGCACCCGATGTGTTGCGCCGTCACAGAGCAATGTGCTTTTTCGGTGTCACTAATGATTCACATATATCCGTTTCGTTTTCAGTCTCAGTTTTGTGCCATAGCCATAAGTTTTGTGCCAATAAAAGTAAAACTTTTTAGGCTTTCTTAACTCATTTGCATTTATGGTGTCTCTCCTTGTAATCCTTGACAGCGGGAAATTCCCACCTTTGACCAGCGTTGACACGACATTTTGACAGCCTTGGCTCCCACATGACTAATTGTTGTCCAGGTTGCGCCCTCTTACCCAGGGTTGGGCAAAAAACGTTTTTTTCCAAAAAAATTTAAAAAAAAATTTTTAAACCCCCCACCAACCCCCCAAAAAAGAAAACCCGAAAAAAACAAAAAAAATCCAACAAAAAAACCCCCCCCTCCCAACCCCACCACCCCGCCACCACCCCGGGCAACAACAACCTACCACCACCAACAAAAAAAACAAAAAAAAAAAAAAAAACAAAAACCAAACACACCCCAAAAAACAGAAAAAACAAAAAAAAAAATAAAAAAAACAAAAAAAAACCCCCACTTTACTAAAAAAAAACACTTTTATTAAAAAAAAACCCCCCCCTTCCTTTCCCCCCCCCCCCTCTTACCACTTGGTCTGTTATCGCTTTGTCCTCAGAAAAGGTCCTTCTGATTGGAACTGCAGTGTGCTCAAAACTCGTCGTGTGCATATTTGCTCAGATTCGTTTTGGTAATTGCTGCATTTTCAAGTTGGCGGTATACTTATAGTGGATATAAACGTTTGGGCGTGGCGTGCATGGTAGACATGCAAAAATGCAAAAAATGTATACAGTTACTTGTAAGTATAGTCCAATCACGAACTCATGAGGCGACTTTTTTGAGGTTGACTTGCACAGATCCAATCATGTTCCGGTTCCACGTATTCTGAAAAAGAAAGAAAGAGAAACGCACGCATTTTCTAAAAACACGCTCTCCACCTCGGTGCTTAAATTACCTTTTGACTCCCAAAACATTTGTGTGTTGAACAACGCTGCTGTTCCCGTAAGCACGCAACAAATTGAGGTCAGCCAGCTGGAACTGTCATCATCTCCCTCGGCCCAATCTCTTTCTTTTGTTTGCGAAAACCCGTGTAACCGGAGCATTTTTTGAATCTGACCAAGCAAGCTTCAAAAAAGCGTCTCATGACCATGAGCTCGCGGTTGGACTATACACCAATCCCGATCTCCAGCCTCGGCCCCGTCTGGCATGTGCCCAAGGTTAAAACATACGCCGATATCAAACTTGGTGATCGGATGTTATCGGATCGGTCTACCTAGTCACAATGATGTGATGTGACTAGATGTGATCGGATCGGATCTGTTTTGCGCCCACAAACACGCGCGGCCTAAAGATCGGCATGTGTCTATGCCATACACAGGGGGGAGAACGGGCAGCTCTCATAAACGGGGGGTTCTTGGCGTTTCTTAAAATTGAAAAGCAGCTCAAAGCGCGTCTTTCTGTCTGCGCCTCTCTTCTTTCTCGAGAGATATTCACCAAAAAACAACCAACCACCAACCACACCACCACCCAACCACGCAACCAGCACCCCCCCCCCCCCCCCCCGCCCCCCCCGCGCCCCGACACAGAAAACCAAAGACGACCACAGTGTGCAACCAAGTGCACGCACAGCCTACAACACGCTGCCACGGATACACATGGCCAGCTGGGTGATGTTGCAGAGATAGGGGTATTATATAAAAACAATCTTTAGTCCGCGCGTGCGACAGGTGTTTGTGGGCGCAAGACAGATCCGATCCGACAACCAAGTTATGTAAATATTGGCCATAGTGTCTGAACGTTTATTTCGCTGTTCCGTAATTGTACAGCTGGGCGACCCTGAGCGGTCGACTGAGCTTGTAATGTGCACGCAACACATATGGTCATGCCCGGCTTACCATATCGCTTGTTCGTAGTCCCTTGCTAAAATGTTTTAGGACCATTTCCCTCGAACCCAAGAACTTTCACCAAGATTATGGATATCTCTTGCGTTCAGCTCAAGATGGCTGCTGGTGGGTAGTTAATATTTTGCCTCCTAAAACTGACGATGCGTAGGCCCCGCAGTCTGCTGCTCTTTCGCACAGTCCTCCACCAGGTTATGATTTGTGTAACTGTTTGACTGTTTTTGTTTCGCAAAAGTAAACCAGAACCTCGCCCTGCGACGAGCAGCCAGCACCGGAACAGTTTGGTGCTGCTCAATACTGTATTGGGCGCACAATGACCATATAAGAACCCATCCAAAAATTTTCCTGAGTGGTAAAGCATGTCTCGCTGCAGATCACAAGTGCTCCATTAATATTTTTCAAGATATTCCTGCCGATATGTATAACACTCACTGACTTCAAGCAACTGTAGAACGCTTGTGATCTGCAGCGAGACGTGCTTTACCATTCAGGAAAAAATTTTTGGATGGATTCTCACATAGTCGGTGTGCGACCAATAGCAGGTGCTATTTTGCATCCGAGGTATTTTGGATCAGACAGCGTTTGAACGGACACACATGTCGTACTGCTCATGCGATTATTACGAGAGACGATGGTATTATGTTTTGCGGCAGTCTTGGTCAGTTTGCCAACACATAATTACTGCACGAGTAGTCGAAGCGGTAAATGGTCCATCATCGCTAAGCCAACATTTTCTTCCAACGGTAATTTACCTGCCCCCATACTGTACATATACGTACATATCTGTACTTCACAGCAAGCCTGAAAATGGCCTTTGCGACTACTCACTTGTATGAACCACCGCTAGCGATTCCTCATGCACTTTTGTCCCTCTCATGCACGTACACAACCAATGTGGTCTTGAACACAAATTATTCCACGTGTTTTGAACATATACAATTATGTACATACTTAAGGTAGCTCTTAAAAAAATCCTGCATCAGATCCCATCCATCACAGATTGAATACAATGAAAACATTACTGTCCGACTTGGACGTGGCCGTGTTCTGGCCATTGATGGTGGCCATCACGCTCGTCGGTGCGATTGGCAATTCGCTGGTGATTGTGGCCGTCGGCAGCAGCACGAAAATGAGACGGTCGGTTTGGGCCTGCTGGTTTGAGTGTTTCGAAAATCACGAATCAGCAATAATGCGTTTTGTACCAACTTATACTCTGGCAATTCTTTTGGAGAAACATTTCAAACGCGTTGCCTGATCCGTAAAGCGCGTTATGCGTGCACTGGCTACAGAAGTCACGTGACCGCTATAGCCAGTGCACGCGTCATGTGCTTTACGGATCAGGCAACGCGTTTGAAAAGTTTCTCCCAAAAGAATTGTCAGAGTATAGGTGTAGACGACATTTTTTGAAAAGGCTGACCCGCCAAAATTTTTCACTTGGTCCAACACTAATTCATATGCATGAAAATTTTTTTTAAAAGGACAGCTCCGCAATGTTTTCATTGGTACCTTAGCGAACACCATAGTGAACGGCAGTTCTTGAAAGGTACAAAAACATATAACATGAAAAAGAATGCATACTTTCCTCAATCGAACCGAAAAAGCTGTGAGCAGGTAAACGCGGAATGCGGAATAAAAACCAGCGTAGACATCAATCAAAAAGTGTGGATTTTGGTCCAAAATGACCAAATTTTCTCATATTTTTTGCTACTGTATGCTGACAATTACACCTTTTAAGGCCTATTTTAGCGTAAATTTCATCCATATTTAAAAACCCCAGTTTTGACCTCTGGACCAATACCCCAAATCGGTTACCCGGCCAGCTATCTATTACCGAGCTGGACCCCTCCTGCTATCATGTCTCACCCGGGACCAACGGCATCACTGGTGCTAACCCACAAGATTCATCTTATCCAACATCTGCGGATGGTGGTTTTTGAAAAAGAGCTTACCCAAAAATTACCTCATCCAACACCTGTACATTAGAACGCAATTTACGAGAATGCCAGCACAGACAACCCTTTCCGACACTTATTACTAAATAACAGTTTTGAAAAGTGCTAAACGCACACAATTTCTTTATCAAACACTCGCTAGATGATAGTTTCTGAAAGAGGCTAACCCACAAAAGCCGTTCTAACGCAGATCTGTGATGAACGTGCTACTCGCAACGTTGGCGTTCGCCGATGCGGGCAATCTGTTGTGCAGTGCTGCTAACTGGATACCGACTTTGGTTTACAAGTGAGGGCCATGTCAGATGACATCTTATTGCTCAGAGTTGTAAATTAACTTCACAAAAATATGCCACATGATTGCAGAATCCCCGTTTGGGACCCGTGGCCTGGATTCTCCTGTCGGCTCATCAAATACTTGAATGTTGCATTTTTGTACGCTTCATTGTTGACACAAGTTGTCATCGGACTAGAAAGGTTGGTAACGTGGAAGCGTATGTACAGTATACTGGAACCCAGAGCTAACATGAAACATCACGTCACATAGGTACATCGCCACGTTGTATCCATTCATCGCACGCGACATCATAACGACACGAAACTGTGGTTTATCGATCATGGCTTTATGGATCGTGTCCCTCATATTCGCTGTGCCCTACGGTTTAGCATATGAGACGCTGATGAATGAACACAATTTCACATTTTGTCGCAAAAGCTGGCCGGAAATGTTGCCCACATCGTTCAAGATCGTCGAAGTGCTGCTGTTCTATTTCGTGCCGCTCTGTCTGTTGGGCGTGCTCTACACTCGAGTGGCTCTGGTGCTCTGGTCAACACCAGACGCTTTGAAGTATAAGGTGCGCGCGCCCGTGTTTGCACAGATCTACATTTGAAAGGGTTGTCGTGGACAGCAAAGACGGCACCTGGGAAGTACGCGACAAACTTGGGATTTGGTCCATAGAAATTATGCAGTAACATAACATGTAGTAGCTACACATGTACTAGCAATGATCGTACGACCACAACCAATTATTTGGCACGGACGAACGGGCAATATTTTAGGAGAGCAAACATACACTGGCCAATCCTCACGCGCACCGACCGCATCAGCCGAATAGCAACGGCGTCGTGCACAAAGACGCCGCACTGGCACTCAATCGTCACGCAACGTCGTTGACTTTGAGAGACGAGAATCGACGACAACAAGTCAGCCTGTTGGCTGGTTGGTCTTGTGAATCGATTGAGAGACTGCTTGGTGTTTGTGGTTTATCGCTCTGAGCACTTAAAGGGCTCGGGACATAACCGAAGGAAGGGTAACAGGACATATTGTTACACACCGTTGGAAAGCATTCCGACAGCCTATGTCACGCACAAATTTTAAGCTCCTTGGAGATTCGCTATCTCTTGGTAGAGCGACTTTTCGTTCCAGAAAAAAGTGAATTTTTGCACAAACTGGAACGACCGGTGCAGAAGCCCCAAATGAGTTGAAGGTCAAGTAACACGTGGATAGGATTACAACTGCTTCTGAATAGCCTACCATTACAGCTTCAGTCGCTCAAAGCATTGCTTCACACGGTGAGGGTGCGAAACGTTCCAAAAATATTTTTCGAGAACACAAGTTTGTCCCTAAATTTTGAGGCCACGCTTAGCGCTGCGGAAATAAGAATGTAATGGGGAAATAGAGCATCGTCGAAAGTACCAGAAAATACTGTTTTTATTTTTTCTAACTCATGGCTAGCTCCGTGACAGGCCTAAAAATCCATTAAATTGCCGCTAAATTAGGTGGTTACATTCATCACCAGAATTGTGACACATAAAGGCCACAGATTGTATCGGATTCGAAACAAAAAAATGAAACAAACGTCTGGTTTAACAACCTATCAAGGTCCGAAGACCCCAAGGTCTACAGATCTCTCGGAGCAGCCATACTAATCTGAATATGATATTCAGCTATAAATGCTTATTGTTAACAGCTATTATAAATGTGACAGCACAAAACAATGTATCTCGGAATCAGCTTTCGAATGATATATAACAAGCCCCAATAAATTCTTACGCTTAAAGGGGGCAACTCATTGCTAAAAGTGCCCTGTTTATGGTTTCAGCGTGTAGCTGAGACGCGCGCCATCACAAAGCCACCAAGATTAAGCCGATCGGTTTGGAATCGGCCGAGATCGAAGCGATTGAATCGGGTCGACTAGGTACAAAAATAATTTTGGACCAGCTGCCTTTTTATTGCAAATCAGGGGAACCTCGTACTCTGGCCATGAAACATTCAGAAAAACAGTCCTTTGTGTATAGTCCATCCATCGGCTCATGGCACTTTGTGATGCTGCTGGCCATCTTGTTCCCTTCCTCCACGTTCTAATGAAAGAGAAATTGAGTTTCCGAAAAAAATTACTTTTGCTCTTATATTGTTTTTACAAACCACTTTATCGATTTTTATTATAATTAACATTTTTCCCTTTATTTTTCTTTAACCCCTCCCTTTCTTAAACGGGAAGGACGGGAGGCCACCACCACCCCAAGCCAACGGGGGGGGGCACACTAGGCAGCCAGCTGACAGCCACGTCACGCAGTGATCAAATGCACCAAGAAATCCTTCCTTTGTTTTCATATGAAAACGACTATTTTTCTGAATGTTTCATGGCCAGAGTACGAGGTTCCCCTGATTTGCAATAAAAATGCAGCTGGTCCAAAATTATTTTTGTTCCTGGTTGGACCAATTCAATCGCTTCAATCTCGGTCGATTTTCATCCTATTAATTTAATCTTGATGTCATTCTGATCGCACATATCCCAGCTATTGGTTGCACAATGACTTTATAAGAATTGGTCAAATTTTTTTCCTGAATCGTAAAGAGGGAAAGTGACGGGGTGGTGACGTTGCGTTGTATGATCGCACACAAAACACGTGGTAAAGAGAATGTTTCAGACCTGCGGCAACGTTGTTGATCTGCTGGATTATTTTCAGGTGAAAATGTTTTGTAAGAATCACAAATAGCACAGTGGTTAAGAGTGACTGCTTGATGTCATTTGATCGCACATATCCCAGCTACAAGCTGAAATCATAAAAAGAGCACTTTTAGCAATGAGTCCGCCCCTTTAAGGGCAGAGGTTAAAAAATTGCATTTTTGACGATTCTGGAATCAACCGTCACGTCACCGTGTGCGATTTCGGAATTTTGACCGTTTCTTGTCCATAGTAAGAGATAGTATGGGCATGTTATATATCGTTCGATAGCTACGTTGAAGCTACATCGTTTGATGTTATTAAATGTGCAATAATCGTTAACAGTAACGACTTATAGCCAAATATCTTATTCAGGCTGGCGTGGCTGCAGCAGCAGGACCATGGGCGTTGAAGTCTTGAAACTCGTCTAGATTGTTGGACTGTGCGTTCATCTGACTTTCTCGTTTCCAATGCAATGCAATACGTGGCTTATTTACATCACATTTCCGTCAATGAATGCAACTATGCAGTTTAGTGGCAATTTTTAGGTCTTTTTCGGCCTGTCACGCCGCTATCTAAGTGTTACCAAATTTAAAAACCTTATTTTCTGGTACGTTCGAAAATGCTCTATTTTTCTATTGCATTTTCATGTCTGCAACGCAAAGCGCAACCTCAAAATTTAGAGACAAACTTGTGTTTTCGAAAAATGTGGCCGATTTTTTGAACATTTCGCAACCTCACCGAGTGAAGCAATGCTTTGAGCGACTGAAGTTCTCATGGTAAGTTATCCAGGAGCTGTTGTAATCCTATCCACGTGTTACTTGACTTTCAACTTATTTGGGGTTTCTGCACCGGTCGTTTCAAGTTGTGGAAAAATTCACTTTTTTCTGGAACGAAAGGTCGCTCTACCAAGAGATAGCGAATCTCTAAGGAGCTTAACATTTGTGCGTGACATATGCTGTCACAGTGCTTTCCAACTATGTATAACACTGCGCTCTGCTGCCCTTCCTTCGGTTGTGTCCCGAGCCCTTTAATGTACTATCAGAACACATGGAATATGGTACCACAATCTATTGGCTTCATGAAAACGTACTTTTCCGTGCTGATGAGCTTATTCATTGTGTCAAGCTTAACTCGTTTAATAGGTCGGAACCAGTTTCAGTTCGACGACGCGTGGTTCTCATGTTGATCGTTTGTGTGGCCATCTACTTTCTGTGTTATTCACCAATCCAGGTATGCTCGCATAGAATATTCTACCATTCATTGAATATGCCCTGTCTTTTCCGTCTATACCTTGTCAATTCAGGCGCTGTTCATCGTAAATCTTCTCGACCTGGGCATCCACTTTCCATTCCGCGGTTGGCTCGTGGTGAATGCACTGGTCACCGGCAATTCGGCCTGCAATCCGGTCATCTATGCGGCATTCAGTGAACGATTTCGTACAAGAATCTGGCAAATGGTGACGTGTCGTGAGGATGCAGAGTCCGGACGAAACCAGCACCATCGTTACACGACACTGAATGCAATGACGTACACAAATGCCAACCCGAACAGTGGACTGCACTCGAATAGAATGAAAGTGACAACGAATTTGGTGCCACCAGAGTCATCTAACAGAAACATGTCCGGATCGGCAATGGACCTAGATACGCTCGACACGCCTGCATGTCGTAAAGCGCGAAGTAGCACCGCAATTGCCAATGTGTGTCAGAAGGACGAAAGTTTGGGATTTTAGGCCGCAACTCGATATGACATTTCGCGACATCATGCATTTTGCAGAAACTATTTTACGTTATGTTTTTCTTTGCGTTCGCAGGTACTTTATAAACCATCACAGTCGATGAAAGCTTTAACATTACTGAATATCAATTCAATTGTGATATTTGTCATATGTGTGCAATAACTTGCATTTATATGAACATGTTTATTGTGAAATTTGTGTGTAAAGTACTCGACTCGGTACTCATATTGCTTCTCATATCACAAATTTCTGAATTGACGTTTCGTTTGTCTTGGTGGTGCTGAAGCCGAGAAATTGACATCAAAGATTACAGGTGTGCGGGACCGGAGCCACTAAAGCTGTTCCTGAAGAAATTTTATCACAGTTTGGGCTGGTATATTAAACGGTGTAGTCGATAGTTGAGCGGAAAGTTTAATTGAATGTACAGTGGAAAAACGTGAGTGGAATGTTCGGTGGAAAGTTGGATGGAACGCTCACGGTCCGTTTTGCCACGCAAAAACATTGTAAACGCCACATCAACCAAACTGGGTTTGCACAGCAGGGGCGCGTGTATATGTACATAGTCCATCCATCAGCTCATGACACTTTTTGTCAGCTGAAAAGCTTGACAGGATCCAGTGCTGTTCCGGTACCTGTTGGCTTACGAAAAAGAAAAGAAAGAGAAATCGGTTTTTATTATTTTTGTGCGCCGTTTTCTCTGACATTGCCTTGCGGAGGAACAATTTTTCACAATGGAACCTGTACCTCCCAAGCAAAAGTGCCATGAGCTGATGGACGGACTACACTATTGTTCACAACACGAAAACATTTTGCGCACACACAAACACAAACGTCACGCTACAATGTCTGCAATTTTTCAACAGTACCGTATCCATTCCATTGAACTTTCCACTGAACTTTTCGCTGAACTTTCCAACTTTCCACCAAACTTATCACTCAACTCTCTGCTCCACCCTTTCGTGAATACCACCCGAAGTCCTTTATGTTTCAGAGACATGAAACAGGGTATGCCGGCTTGGCAGATGCGCTTGAGTTTCTCAGTGCATTGACCACTGTATGGTACCACTGCTGTGGCCACTGGAGCCTCTGGGTTTGGCCTTTGGTTTGATTGTGGTGCCATTGCCCTCTGTACCTGTGCACTGGGGTAGCCGTTCATGGTGAAGGCGCGGTGGAGTCGCTTCTTTTCCGATTAGTCTGAGTCATTTTTGTCATTAGTCATAGTCATTTTTTGAGAAAAATCAAATCACTGTTTTGAAATTCGGGTTAAAAACAAAAACTTCTGTGGCTCTGATGGTGTTGAGTATCGTTTCAGGTTTATAATTCCATTTCAGTTCATTTCGTCAACTACGACTAATTTGGCTGCCCCAAACAACAGCACAACCTAGTTCCATCCACCTGAACATCATATCGTCAAAATCGAATTCTACAAGGTCCAACATCTGGTTGTATTGAAATAGGTTGTATCACTTTATATTTTCTATTTATTACGAAAAAACTTGAAACATTCCCAGTTTTTCCGGTTAATGTCCCAAGGGGAACCGTTTTCACTTGAAGCCCGGAAGCTCCAATTGGATTTTTTTCTTTTTGGTCGGACGGCCACTTTACCACCAATATCCGTATAGAGCCCCGGGGCTTTAAGTGGGAAACTCCGGTACTGTTAAGTTGCTGTTTTGTTGTTTTACAGTGTTTGGATAAGGATGGTCATAATTACGTTCAAATATGGCAGAATAATGTCAGAATGCTTGTTCAAAAGTTCTCAACTACAAAAGTTGAAAGCTCCAAATTTTCCACCAGGCACCCCGAGGATTTTAAGCGGAACCATTTCCATTTAGAGCCCAGGGACTCTAATTGGATAAGTTTACCCGTTGAGCTTAATTTACATCAATTTCTGCTTGCATTTTTCTCATTCCCTCCGCGCTTTAGGTGAGGAACTCCGGCATTGTACCAACCAGTGTCTTTTCGCAGCAGCGGTATGACGGTGATAACCCTGTTCAATTGATAGAGGTCGATCAGTGACTGCGTTGCTCTGTCTTTCGCCTCTCGAACGTAGACAACCAAATGCTGTGCGCCAAGCATGCGATAATGCTCGATGAATTGCAATAACAGCAAATAGTGCACACTGTCACCCCACATTGGATTCATGCACACGTTCAGTGTTGGACTAGTCGGAGGTGCTGGAACCAAAGGCGATTAACCAAGGCCGATCCGCACAAGCCAACTTAAAAAAGTCGTCTCATGAGCCCGTGGTTGGACTATGCATTTTTCTGATAATCAGGCAGCTGTGGTTTGGAACGCTTTTCAATATTGCAGATATGAATAACGTTTTTCAATATACAGTAGCAGATATGGATACGGTTGAGCGCATGAATATTACGTAACAGAAAGGTCATTTCTCGCGTGAACTTCTAACGACCCCAATTGCGATTCTAAGACCAATTCTGGAAAGAACTTGCTTGTATTGGTTGCACAATGACTTTATAAGAATTGGTCAAATTTTTTTCCTGAATCGTAAAGATGAAAAGTGACGGTGTGTTGCGCAATCGCACACAAAACATGCAGTCTACAAAATGTTTCAGACCCGCAGCAACGTGGGTGGTCTGCTGGATTATTTTCAGATGAAAATGTATCGTGAGAATCACAAATAGCCCAGTGGTTAAGAGTGAATGAACCTGAAAATCAGGATTGATTTGATGAATTCTTATATGGTCATTGTGCGACCAATACACTATTCGTATTGTTCAACTTATACTGGGTTTCTGTCGTTGGTTCGATAGATCGGTTTTGCTGATGATTTCGTTTCGGGACATTTCGTGTAGTCTTCTTTGGGTGCACGACATCTCTCAGAATTTTATCACGTTCCTTCTTCAACAAAGTTACACAAATTTTCAGTGATTTCTATTTTCTATCAAAAATTGTAGGCATCAAAATCCAAGAACGATGACAAGTATATAGTTGCGAAAAACACTGGTTCTTTATATTTTGAGAAAAAGCCGAAAAACCAAAAGAATCGAAAAAGTTCCAGAGGACAAATTTCCGGGTATGAATGACAGATACATGGCATCTTGACCCGAAAAACTGCTGTGAAGTATGGTGCAAAGTATGGCACAATGTGCCATTAAAGTCACAGCAACTGCTCAAAATCTCCAAGTTACGTTGGTTTTAAGCCTCCAGATGGCACTTCGGCATTGATGGTCCTCCAGAAGGTTGAAAAATGGGGGTTAAAAACGTCATGTTTGTAAAATATGGACAAGATTTTGACCGTTTTTTTTCACGGAAATTTATTTGCAGTCCAAAAAATAGACCCGTTTTGTTCGATTTTCACAAAAAAACTGTTTATTTCCATCCGTAACTTTAAAGTGTAGTAAGGGCGATAAACGAACAAAATAGAGCGGAACCAAAAGGCAGCAAAGAATAAAAGTAACGAACGCAGTTATCACACGCTAAATGCAAAAAAAAAACGAAAGAACCAATCCAAAATCAAAATTACGAGGGTACAAAATTCAAACTGTTATAGAAAACAAAGAAAAGCGTTTTTACCACATCAACCGTTTGCCGTGTTTATTCCGTGTGTCCGGCGCAACTCGACAGATATTGTAAGTTTGACTTTTTTATGTTTGTATAAAGACAGCACAAGAAATATGATGACCTTAGTTAATGTAACCATGACATGGGGAGACAATCGGTGTCAGACATTGGCGTTGACCAGTCAAGCCGTTGTCGTTTGACGAGGACGAGGATTAATGCATAATTTTCAGTTCTGTTAACATGTCCTGTGATCTGTCCTGATGTCCGTGATCTTCCCCCCCCCCTGCCCCTTTTTCTTTTTTTTCCTGGGTTTACCCCTTTCCCTTCCCCTATTTCCCCCCCCCGTCTTGTAACTGTGCTTCTATCACTAATTTACGTGTATGGTTCTATGCGTCACTGAGAGCAATAAACCAACCAGTCAAGCCAACACGTATAGTAACCTAACCCCTGACTGACAACACATGTCGCTTTGTTCACTATGCAAAACACAAACAGGTGGGGCAGCACAACACAAGGCACATTGATGACTACCTGTCACATTCTGTTCATCCCCTAAGGCGGCGTCGACAGGCAGCATTGTTTCTCAGTTATACTGGTACACCTAACATACTAGTGGAATCACAAGGAATCAGAAACAAATCAGGATTAAGAATACCACACTTCGAACGCGGTCCTCGCAACGCAGAATTCCAGCTACACACTTCGAACGCGGTCGTCGCAACGCAGAATTCCAGCTACCGGAAGACCACACCCCGAAGACGGCATCGAAGCGCAATACTCTAAGAAATGCTGGCGTACGTAACAATCCTAAAGTGCTAGTTGCTACTTACCTAAGGAATAAGAAACAAAGCAGGATTAAGAATACCACACTTCGAACGCGGTCGTCGCAACGCAGAATTCCAGCTACAGGAAGACCACACCCCGAAGACGGCATCGAAGCGCAATACTCTAAGAAATGCTGGCGTACGTAACAATCCTAAAGTGCTAGTTGCTACTTACCTAAGGAATCAGAAACAAATCAGGATTAAGAATACCACACTTCGAACGCGGTCGTCGCAACGCAGAATTCCAGCTACAGGAAGACCACACCCCGAAGACGGCATCGAAGCGCAATACTCTAAGAAATGCTGGCG
>JASAMV010006265.1:0-47107 GCA_030248065.1 Rhynchonema sp. JSB1_4
TATGTGCAAAAAAGTTAACTATAAATTGTTTAACGGTAACTTAAACTATCTGTTCTGAATGAAGCTGTGTTCATAAATGTTTACACGAAAAGTTCATTAATGTTATGTGCCAAAAAACATAAACTATAACTTAGCTAAACTGTCACCTAACTATCTGTTCTGAATGAAGCTGTGTTCATAAATGTTTACACGAAAAGTTCATTAATGTTATGTGCCAAAAAACATAAACTATAACTTAGCTAACTGTCACCTAACTATCTGTTCTGAATGAAGCTGTGTTCATAAATGTTTACGAGAAAAGTTCATTAATATTATGTGCCAAAAAACATAAACTATAACTTAGCTAACTGTAACTTAACTATCTGTTCTGAATGAAGGTGTGTTCATAAATGTTGCGGTATCCTAAACATGAACGGAAAAAAGGGATCCATGCAACCTAGGTCTAGCCGGCTCCAAGACGGGCGCTTGTAAGATGCGCAGCAGTTCTACACGCAGCAGAGATCCGTGCTACATGGGTGGGGATGATAGGAAGAGGGGCGCGGGCGGGTCTTTCACTTACGCGCACGGGCTGGGCCTCGACTCATATGCAGACTGAGCAGCAGCGCCAGCCAGGCAGGCTACACTAGAAAAAGGGGCGCGGGATGGACCTGAACAGCAGAAAAAGGAGCGCGGGGTGCGCATATTTTCTCCCGCCGAAAATGGAAAACACACCCTGTAAATTTGGCCGTTTTACCGCACGGAACTCGTTTTACATCAAATACATGGGCGCGGGGGGGCGCGGGGTGGTGTGAGGTGCGAAATGGCCTATTTTCTCGTTCAAAACAAACATACACACACAGACACCTACTATTTTGCCCTTACCTGGGCGCTGGTATACTACAGAACTGAGGCACAGCACAACATCCTGCCGCAAAGTCGATCACAGAATTTTTCACATTTTTTGTCAAAAGCCGCCAGACAAAAAAAATGTTCAGCTGTTGCTGCTCGCTCCCGAACGGTCAAATTATCATTTTGTCAAAAAAAATCATCCAAAGAAACATGTGGTAATAGCGGCCATTTCAGACAACTCATACGCAATTATGGTATCACGTCATAAATGGAAAATATCGTGTGCATGCCTTGCTAATAAATGTCACTACAAAGGCCAGCCGGCGGCATGCAAAAAGCGAAAAGCTGCGCCTGCCACTATGCCCAGGTTGACCAGGGCTATAGTGTCACGCTTGTGCACTGTGTGTGTGTCTGTCATAGGTAAGGTGCGCAGGTGCATGCGTGTCAGTGCCGCTGCCACCGCTCTGTACATGGAGGACAGGACATGTACATGTTAGCTTCTGCTGCTATACATAGGCGGCCACCGCTTCACTAACTGGCTGCTCAGCTAGGTATAGCTGACCTAGCTAAGGCACGCCACGTATACGTTATATACCCATGCATTTTTGTTCTTTTAGTTCGTTGGCTTTAAAACGCTTGCACGGGCACAAAGCTGTGTTCAGTTGGCCCTTTTTGAGGGGACCCCGATTATGGCTGGGTACCTCCGGAACTTAGTGATCTAAAATCGGGAACCTTATGGTGTACACGTGTGTAACGCTGTTGTCATAGAGCTTCCATGCGAATAGCAAATGCGCCTAATGTTTCACGAAAATGTGCGCATGTTGACTAGCGTGGACACGCTTGGTTAGCTACATAGCCAGTCAGTTAGTCATCTCTTTGAGACAGGTACGGACTTTGTCTGTAAAGTCAAGCAACGCTGGTATAATACCAATTTTCCTGACCAAATGTCTACCAGTTACGCAAGGCTTACGCAGCCTGACGACTGAATTGCTTGTGCCATATGCAGATGCGTGTATCATGCATGAGTTGTGCAGCGTGCTGCCCGTTTCGACCTGCGCTCGCAGACGGGCGGTGCACCACATCATCGTCGTGCTCATGTCTTGTACCGTTCGATATATTTTGTTGCTGATTTGGCGAACCACGCCAGTTTCTTTGATCAAATCACGGACAGTTGTGTGACATTGGTGAATTTTACGCGTTTCCTGCTTCTCGCGTTCACAGCCTGGAGACATCGTCAGTGCGAATACAATAGAGACTCCAGAAAACAACACCGTCCCATCCAGTGCGCTCAGTGGTTCCCAAGCCATGGCGCCTTTCCCACTACACGATTTGTGAATGATCAGCAGCTTCTGCGAGATATGTACATTACCCATGGCCAGAACAAGAAACGTTTGAAAACGACGGTATACGTGTACATGCACCCGGTATGCACTTTGTTGGGAAGGAACCATTTCCGGTACATAGCTGATGCGGTGTTATGCGCACTGTCCTTTCCTGTTCATCTCGTATTACGTACTAAGCTTGTTTTGATGCTCCCTGACATTTGTATTTATCTACATAGCTGTGGTTTTTTTCCAGATATGATGACACCCCAAACAGATCACACAGCCATTTGTGTTTTACTTTTACCTTGTCATGTCAGGCAATCTACTATGTCAATATTGTCAATTCTCAGTTTGTCACCTTGTCCTATGTTTCAGCCAACACTACAACATTGGTATACACACTACACATGGTGAAAGCACTGCTCTCGCAATGCTGATATAAATTCGTGTATTATCAGAGAAAGCCTCACTGTGTCTTGGCGATGTTTTGCACACGGTCACACACAAGCAAGATGCAGCTGTGACTGGGCCTTGCGTTTTGGCTTGCGAATATTCCCAGCCAGGTGTACACATCTCAAACAAGATATTTTAGCACCGTTCCAGTTTACATACACCCACCTCCACCAGGCTCGTAGCTGCCAATCTTTGCTGCTCACAAGCCAATCATTTATCGACGCAGAATTTTTCAAAGTTCATATTCTCTCTTTTTCTGTCGGTCTCAACCTTTTCTAAATGATTAATGCGGTTTTATCCAACCAGTTTTTGTCATTTTTTTGCATGCATACTCAACAAAACCTTTCATAACTGCGTGCGTGAGTTTATCTCTGACATAAAGTCTTCTGCTTTCCTCAGCTTTCAACTCAAATTGGTTTACGAATGACATTCATTTGTATTGAAGTGTTTCGTATACTTGAATCGATAAGGTGAATTCCGTTCCAAATGCGCAGAGTACAAGACGCGTTCTGTAATTCTAATTGCATTTTGCAATGTTTGTGCATGTATAACCTTACTTTACTTATAGGCTATAAGCTGTAAGCGCCATGTTCGGCAAAAATATGGATTTCTAAAGCAACCATGAAGGTTGAGGTTCAGTATCCCCTATTATGCATCTCTTCACTGAGCCCAAACGTCAATCTTGCTCTTATTGCTGCAGTATCACAGTGTGGGGGAACGACTTTTCTGCTAATGCCCATTCCTCTGGGACCGAGGGATGTCGTGTGGTTTTCTTGTGATGCGTTGGCTTGTTTTGTGTCGCACTGTGCACAATTCTATCCATCTGCAAGTTTTGCTTTGGGCAGCCTTGCATATTTTTGTTCTAAACATAACTTTTTTATTAAGGTTTTTACAACAGCTGACGAAAACGCTGGTGATGAAAACCATTGTCGGTTACAAAGCTCGGATTAAATACTAGCTTTAGTTTTTCAATTGTCTGAAATCTCATCGGATATTGAGATCATGAAAGCGCGCACAAAGCTATCCTCTATTATTTCTCTCTCTTTTTTGCAACAAATCGCCAGCAATAAATCCAAGTTAAGAAAAATGGTTATCTCTAAAGCTTTAGGTATCTTCCTGAAATAATACTGTGGCAGGCAGCACTGAAGGAAAAGTTCGTTCCAGTTCTTTCAGGAGGCAAATATTAAGACTACCAAAACGACCAAAACGGCTTTTGGATGACGAAATTTAATGATTTCCGTTATCCGAGACCCGTTTGTTTTATCGTCTCAACGAACTTTTTGCTTCCGTAATTTTCTGCCTGGGCCTGCGCGAACTTAACCGCTTCAGTTAATATTAGGGCTGCGGGCTACGCGAGCATGAAGCACAGCGCCTGCTCTTTAATGTGATGTTTTCCAGAAACTTTTGCCTTTAGACCGGAATACTCAAATGCTGCAGCTTATAGGCCGTGGGTAGTGTACTTCGCAGGACTAACCTTCTGAAAGAGTGTGCTATACGCAAGGCACTAATATTCGGCACACGTAAAAAAGGGTATACCCCGTGCCGGCGTGTTTCAGTCCCGCGAAACCGGTGTTGGATTACAGTCCTCAATCTGCCCTACTGCATGTCTGCGCAGTCTTTGGTGTTACTTGAGCTCCAGGAAGTCTGAAGAAGCACTTGCGGAATTTTGATGACGACCTTACAGGCTTTGACGCAAAATGTCTTTGCTTCGACGAAGTTCGGGACACCTTTGGTCCTCGTTACGTAATGTTTCTAAATGTCCTACAGGTCACCAGCAGTTGCAGGCTAAAAATGAAATTTTATAAATATCATAGTTTTGCAGGAAAAAAATTACATGGAAATGGCTGTCGACGTCTGTCAATCACAGTATTCACTCTGAACATTCATATCTGCTACGCACCACTGCCGATGGATTAGCGCGGTGAAACATCATATTACGCACAAGATGGCCAGCAATAATGCAAACGAGTTTACTCAACGCAACATTGATAAACAGGTAATTTTACTTTTTCTTTGTTTTAACCCTATTTGTAACTATTTTTACGGTGACGAGGTGCGATATGTTACACCCGTGTTAAACCAACAGATGAATTCGGGATCTGTCAGCCATTCACCCTGCGTAATAAGTATGCATAATGCATATCTTCTTTATTACATCGTAAAGACCTTCAAAAACATTTTGCATTGTTTTCTGAAGAAATTTTTCAACAAAACCAAATTCAGAACACTAGGGTAGCCACATTGTCTTTCGCCCTTAAATTCAACTCCGATGATCATCTGCCCTACTTGTGTGGATTAGTTAACTAACGATCATGTCTCTGAAAACAGACCTTATGTTCCCAAACTATGGCTATGCAAAACTTTATCAACTTGAGATTCCACAGCATCAAGGCCGCACTCAGACAAACGGGAACGACAAACGCGAAAGGCGAAAAGTTCAACACAACAGCAACTCCTTAACCACGGGCCCAAACCACAGTGATGCTCAAACAAAATGTTTCAGAGGCTGTTTGGCGTGCGCTGTTGATGATGACTACGCTGAAAAACTTTTTGCTTTTCGCGTTTGTCTGAGGGCGGCCCAAATCTCATCACTCCCCGCATCAGCACGCATGAGGAATTTTCCGCTTCTGAAGAAGACTCACGAAACAGAACAGAGCCCAATTAGATTCATTTCGAAACGTTTGTGATAAAGCGCTCAGATCATTCCGCTACTATCTTGCATGCTACCCAAAAGCCCGTGCTTGCCCTATACCTGGGCGCGATCGGTGCTGACCGACTCTTCGAAACCGACCCCCAAAATGTTTTTATTTTAAAAATTATATGGCGTTCTTCGAGCACGGGATAGCCAGAACACTGTCATAGAGCCAAACCGGACAGGAGCGAGGGCGAAACATCAACTTTTGAACATACAGTGCGTGCATTTGGTCCTCCCTTTTTAATCACTTGAGAAAGCCCGGTTATCAATCACAAGACCGCAGTCAGCGTTCCCGGTCTGTAAGCCACATCAGTGTCCAAGAAATATGTAAGAGTGCTTCTTGCTTTCTTTTGGTTCATTCCTTTATGCATCCGGTTCAGAGGTGTTCTTTTCATGATGAAAAAACCGCAGCAATATGCATCAAAAGCTTTCTCAAAATGTGAGTGGGCCACATGTATGTATGCTTATATACATCGCCTGTCAGTCGTATTAACGTAAGCGTGTGTGTTCGTCTTGTCTTAAAATGTGATACAAGACATTTGTGGTTGTTTTCATATACGCGGCTTTGGGATTAAAAGCTTACGGACGATGCAAATTCGTTAGATGCACTATCCGCTTGCGCTTCTTTCATTCAAGCGGCTGTGCTGCTTATGTCTTCGTAATCAACAACGTTAGGATGTGCTCTGTCTGGGTGTTCACCAAACTTATTTTAGCATACAATACATCAAAGTTCGATTAATTTCGCTGTGATTTATATAACCCTGGACAGGTTTTCATTAGAAAGTTAATTTCGCTGTGATTTGTGCATAACCCTGGGCAGATTTCATTACAAAGTACATTATACAATATGTGATGTAGCGCGAACCTTCAGAATGTTCCTTTGGCAGGCCCCGACAATAGTTGTCTTAATTTGTTTTAAAAAAGCTAAGAAATGCCAATGTGCTACGTTGTGTCGATATATGTTATATGATGTGGATATACCCGGTTTCAAAGGTACATGACCAGTGGCAGCTTACAAGTTCGTTATTTCTCGTCAAATTAACAACAGCCTCAAATGTAAGAAATGCATGACTTCATGCATATCTTAGCGCTGGGGACAATTATCGTTTGTTACCCGACGCCATGACCATTTCCTTGAGATGTGCCCTGGTACCTTGTCTGACGCTCTCTTTTCTTCTGAGCGGAAAAAATAAAAGCCTCAATAAAGCATGCAAGTTTGGTGCACAAATGAAGCGCACCCACCGAGCATATCTTTTTGCCGTTAGCTACAGCCTATAATGATGGGCAATTTACCATCCGGAAGGTTCTGTTTCACGCCCGCGGTTGTTCTTTTTGTTTTTCTTAGCTGTGGGCTATGCAGATGATAAGAGGAAGATATAAATTGCCGTGGCACATCGTGTCACCCTTTCGTGCTCCAAGGGCAGATCATCATCATATACCATATCCTGGCACTTTGCTCGCAACGTGGGGTCGAGTTGTGGCACACGAAAGCGCATTACGTATGTATAGTCCGTCCACCAGCTCATGGCACATTGTGTTGCTGCTGGCCGGTTTGTTCGCTTCCTCCACGTTCTAATGAAAGAGAAATTGAGCGTGAGCGATTTTGCAAAAAAACTTAAAAAATAAGAAAATGTGTCGAAAACGATTGAATTCGATCAAATTTAAAGTTAAATTAAATTAAAATCGATAAAACACGCCGATTTCATAAAAACAGCAATTTAGGAGCAAAAATAATTTTTTTGGGAACTCAATTTCTCTTTCATTAGAACGTGGAGGAAGGGAACAAACCAGCCAGCAGCAACACAAAGTGCCATGAGCTGGTGGACGGACTATACATGGTTTTAATATGTGACACATTTCTAAATGCACTGACCAGCGTGGAACGTGTTTGTTGCAGGTCAGAGATCTTTCACACTGGTCAAACCATAGCGGTTCATAATTCGCAAACACATAATGTCAAATTTCTCGCATATAAAAATGACGTGATCACACGACCCGGATGTGAAGAACGTGCAAATCGACGTGTGTTTCTGCCATGAGGATTTTCTATGATGGAAACCATCGGTGTCAGCTTTTCTCTTTTATCTTAACTTGTGCTCATTCTAAATAGTTTGTACAGCAAAGCGTATTAATTGTCAACGGGAACAATCGCACTTGGAAACCATGTAATGTTCAAAGGGCCTTGCTGACAGCATTTCTATAATTTGTCTGGTTAGCTGTCAAAACGTGGTACACTTCTATCGTTCAAAAAACCAGCGTGCTCAGCTGAAACGCAACTCAGTCTCGCATACATATTTAGACCATCGGCGCCCTCTTTTCTTTCCCATTTCACCTTGGTGTGGCACAATACGTGTGCAATCACCAGACCGCAGTCGTCGAATGAGCTGGTGTCCCCGAAAGACGTGCTTTTGTCACGGTGCACCTGTCTTTTCGGCAGTCCGTGATAAATAGACGCATTTCGACCGTGGGCACCAGACTGTGCGTGTGCATGCAAGAGGACAGCTTGGCTGCCACCTGCGAATGCCAAAAAGTCCCTCTATCCCTTTCCGATTAGTCTGCACTTGAGTTACAGTTGCACTTGAGTTATATACTTCTGAATAAGCCCCCATCCATGAATAGTTTCAGTAACGTTTCATGCTCTGGGGGTTATGTGGAAAATTATATTTTTTTCGAAATCTCAGATCCAAAGCATGCCACAAATGAGTCCCCCGGGGCATTATTTGGCATTCTCCGGCACGTAGTCTGTCACATGCGCCTTGCCAGTTCGAAATATGTCCCGGCCTGTCATGTTCATCCGTAACGGTCGTTTAATTTACAGCCGTGCCCTCCGAGTAAGTGCAAGTGCATGCTTGGGCACGCACATGCTGAGGCAGGTTCAGGCCTCAGGACGAGCGAAAGTGCATA
Source organism: Rhynchonema sp. JSB1_4 (assembly GCA_030248065.1). Taxonomy (NCBI): domain Eukaryota; kingdom Metazoa; phylum Nematoda; class Chromadorea; order Monhysterida; family Xyalidae; genus Rhynchonema; species Rhynchonema sp. JSB1_4. The sequence goes on from JASAMV010006265.1 coordinate 8,206, forward strand.
TTTTAAAAACCGATTGCCACTGCTGCTCCCTTGCAGCCCTCCTCGAGGCCACAGTTGAAACAGTGCCCTGCTGTCAATGTCGCCTGAGCGCGTAGCCTAATTGTGCTGTCTTGTGCGGTTGTTGTCAAGACTTTGTTGTTCCGGTGAGGCATCCGAAAACGACGACAATGCTTTGATCACGCACCAGAATTTTTTTGCCTTTGGGGAATTTTTCGACAGATTGCACCTAAAGCTCCACTGAATTGAGCATTTTGTTCCCAACCGCAGGATCTTATCAACAGTCTACAAGTTCTTGACATTATCCACACATGACAGCCATGTGACATAAATACGAGTCGTCCTCTGTCTACGACTTATTGTGTGTTTCTTCTTTCTCTTGCAGCAGTAGCTCAGCCTAGCTGCTTCACTTTAACCATCCAAGTACATACATACATAGTCGTAGACTTGCATTTCTCAATAACTGAGTTCCAGAGCTGCGACGCTCCGGGATTTATTGCAGTATTATCAGTATTAGCTTTCAGAATCGAACTGTTGAATTGTCCGTGGCAAACATGCGTCAGAAAGCAATCTCAAATTTCCTATAATTCACGTTGCAAGTCTCTTGTCTTATTAGTCTTTGTCTCCATCTCAAGCCAATCAAACTTGAAAGAGTCGGATTATCATCAGTGTAGTTGGCGCCGCAAGCAAGCGCGCGACTTCGTGAAGACGCCTGAACCTGGATGTGTACATCATATACGTAAGCACCCATCTACTGTACTATACATGAGCGAAGACTTTACCCCGATTGGCCTGTATGCATTCGCTTGCATTACGCCGCATGTATACAAGCATGCAGCAGCAGCAGTGGAGCAAGAGCAGCAGCTAGTCAGTCATTACAATTGTATGTATATCGCATCTTCTGACGCCACTCACTGCCTTCAGTCTCTGTGCAGACGTGTCCTACTAAGATGTGTAGCCGTGCCATCGTAACATGGCAATGGCACTCAGCCTCATAGCTGCGATTATGTTGGACCGCGCTTTCTGCTCTGAACGAAATGTCGACTTTGAGGAATATTTAGTGTGTGGCGCCTGAATGATAGGTACAGGCAATCCGCCAGCTCATGGCACTCGCACACACAGGCTACACGCTACATTACCGCCGTCAATGAATGTATCTATTCTCTGCAGTTATCCGTTGAAACATCCCCAAATTTTGCAACAGTGCAGAAAAGTGCTATGTTAAGCAGCAAACGAAAACGGGATAAATTAAAAAGCGGTCATCAATGTATGCCACTCGCTCAAAGTGTGCATTTTGTTTAGAAAATGGTGTGTGCTGCTGTATGCGCTGTGTGTATAAAAAGTGCAATGAGCCGATGGATTGCCTATACTATAATTTTCAGAATGCACAGATTTCAGCTACTTTCCATTTTCGAAGAACGATTTACTATGTTTGAATTTGAAAAGTAATTCTGTACTGGCATGAACCTATCAAGCCCGCCGGCAGGGGCCTAAGCTAAAGCGTACAAATTGGTCAAACTTGCCGGGACTGAATCGACCGGGCCGCGGGCCTGAAAACTGGACCTGGAAAGGTCGGACCTGAATAGTCACGGAACTGTATGATGAATCACATTTTTAACAAAGCAAACCCACACTTTTGGAATCACATTTTTGTGCCATGTTGCGCTGATTAGGTCCAACATGTTTATGTCAGGGTCATATGATGGTGCAAATGAGCAGTTGTATATCTAGCTCAGTCAGTCGTTCAAGTTGCTCTGCTGCATGGGTAGGTACTGCATATTGCTCGTCCGCCCGCCCCAACCACCATAATAGGTCAACCCCGTGGTGTTTGCGCGCAAATGCAGTTTTGAAATGTTGCTTATCATCATGAACCCTATGGCAGCCAAAGCTGGCGTTAAAAAGTGTCTAGCTTACTGTGTGGACAAAGCCTATAGGTAGGCAGATGCCCTCTTTAATGGTGGTACAGCAGACGGGAAAGTTCTGTCGACTTGGTGATAGCGTTCGAGCTGAAAGGCGTCATTAATGGCACCATGCACGCCCCATTGCGGTGAAAGTTGCTTTGGCGCCCGTGCCATGAACTCTGTGCGTCTTGTTTACTTTGGTCTCATTTTGACTCACAGTTGGATGTTTTCCTGTGGCTTTCGACCTTCAAGACCATTCTTTCATAGAATGCTGGGACAAAAGGAGGATCCATCCACAACTGCAGTATATATTCAATTTCTAAACCGTGCCATTTTGCTGAACAGACGATCCGATCCTGTGACTGGAAAATCCAAGTGCCCCTTATGCACAACCACGCCACGCAACTTTATTTCTTTTCTTGACCGTAATTCACTCTAAGCAACAAAAATCATTACCAAACAATAATAATTGATTGATCGATCATATTAATGATCACACGCACCGATCACCATTCGCACAACATGTGTCTGGCACTGCCTCGTTCGGCCACCTCGTCTCGTGTGTACATGACGTTGGAAAAGTGAGTTGTCGGCCTTTTAACCAACTGTTGCCTGGTTCCTTGCAGCGGTCGAGACTTCTCGAGAAACGTGAGCGCCAGAAACGTGCCGTAACCGGCGGTGTGTTTACGAACAACCCGCCGCGGCCGATGGGGTCGGCGGGCAAATCGCGCGTGGCCGGCGGCAACCTCTACGCCTACGACGGACCGCTGGCGTTCGCCGAGGGTGACCCCGACTCGTTGCTACCCGCGACCGGAACTGGAAACGGGCCAACGTTCATCACTGTTAAGGAAGCCCCTCCGGCTATTGACAGTACGCCTCGGGCGCGCCCAAGGTGCATACGTACATAGTTCGCTCATTATTGGGATGTTTTTCTCCCAGATGACTGATGTAGCAGGAAGGAGCGCAATTTGTTACGGCAGCAGGCTATCAAGTGAACATATTTTCAGCGTATCTTCCGACGATGAAGAGGAAGAGACGGCTGAGTCTGAGTTTGACCGGACCTCGAGCGGCTTTCCGCGGTCGAAATCGGCTGCTTTCCCCACCGAAGCCAGGAAATATCGAGAGGTTAGTGGTGCATTTCGGGAAACCCTCATGCCTTTTCCTCAGGGAGACAGAACACTCAAATTTTCGATTTTGCGATAAAATACACTGATTGGCTCAGGGTTTGGCCTGAGCCTTAAGCCTGAGCCAGAAAACAATGGATGTAAATTTTCCATGTGCCTTAGGGGTACCGAAAAGCGTTAGCCTGATCACGATATATGTGTGTATGTACAAGCCAAACTTGACCACCACATCTTTGAGAGCTGCTCATGATCATGAACCTTATTTATGGGGTTGTTCGGAATCCAATAAGGCACTGAGGGACCCCGGCGGGGGGGGGGGAGAACCACCAAACCAACCCAGGGAACACCACAAACGGCGCCCGGCAAAAAAAACATCAGCCAGCTGCTCTTTAGGATCTGTCGACGAAACTAGCCAAACTCAACGTTCAATCGGTGTTGACGTCAGATACGGAGGATGAACTTGGCGCCAGTATTCGGCCGTTGCCCTCATCGCAATCGCGTCAATCAATTTCACAACAACATCAACAACAACAACATCAGTATGCGTATAAGAATGGCGGGACACCAGCCACGACCGGCACCACAGCGACGGGCTCACGGGTAGGATTGGTTAGAAAGTTTTGAAAGGGTTTGGTGCCGCGCTACTATGCGCAGTTTGCTTGGTGTGGGTAAGGTTTTTCCTTTTTAGAACGTTTGGTATACGAGCTTTTTTGATACCTCAAAACCTTCGATTATATAGGTTTTAGGAGCCGACGAGACGTATGTAGTTGCAAGCTAAGGCTCGTCAGTCGAAAATTTACTATATTTTTATAATTTTTATAATATAAACAATATTTCTATAATTTACTATACAGTACGTCGAAAAGAAAAATAAGGTGAACGCGGTCAGCCCTTCGACTGATACGTATTTACAGCCGAACAGCGGTGGTAACGGTCGCGACGCAAATGGGTCGGCGACCACAAACGGAGCTGGCAGTGGCTCTGTGGATATCAACACAATCATTAACAACCTCGAAGAATTTGTGCTCAAACCGGCCCCAAGAGGGGTCACACTCAAATGCAGGTACGTAATTGGATGAAGCGCGCTTTGCGGTTACTCTTACAGGATTTCTTTCGAAAGGAAAGGGTAAGATCAGAAAGGCTCTAGATCAAGGAAATCATCAGGAGTAGAGTTTGGTTCCCTTGATGACTTGTGTTCTCATCTTGGGACGTTCTAATGTGGGAATCGACGCACCCGCCACAAATCATACCATCAAAACGTGTGCGTGTGCACTTGTATTCAGTGCGTGATTCGTTAATGCGACCAGAACGGCGAACCCTTTGCACTTTGCGACCAGAAAGACATTTGTACATAACTTCATGCTGCAGTTTGAAATCCCACCCGCGACCCAATAAATACGGCGTGTACCGAAAGGAACGAATAAAGTCCAAAAAAACTCGTATAATTTCATTTTTTTTCTCAAACACAGAATATCGCGCGACAAGAAGGGTGTCGACCGCGGCATCTATCCGACGTACTTTCTGCATCTAGAGAAGGACGACGTGAAACGGGTATTCCTGCTGGCCGGCAGGAAACGGAAGAAAAGCACGACCGCAAACTATTTGATCTCAATCGATCCCACCGATTTGGGTCGGACGAGCAATTCGTTCGTCGCAAAGCTCAGGTGAGACAACGCTCCGGGTCCAGCTGCAGATTGTCGAGCCAGGGGCGTGGGGGGGGGGGGGGGGGGGGGGGCCCCCCCCCTCTTTTCTCTTTTTCCCCCCGGGTTCTCTTTCTCCTTTTTTTTCCTCGGTTCCTCCCCCCATTTTTTCCACCCTAACCCCCTTTTTTCCCCCCCACCTCCCAACCCTTCCGCCCCCACAACCCCCCCCAACCCACTTTCGCTCTCCACCCCTTTCCTCTTCTCCTACAACACCTTTCTCCCCCCCCCCCGCCCCATTTTTTTTTCACCCCCCTTCATTTTATTTTTTTCTCCATTTTTTTCTCCTTTCCTTTTCCACCACCCTGAGCTGGTCACATGATGAGTCAAACACAGGACTATTTTTTACTGTTTGGTTAGTTTTACCAAGAACGTTCACGAATATCGAGCCGACAAATCCGAGGTCAAAATGTTGGTCCTCAAGAGAACACACGGTAACGGCAATCAATCGTGATTCGTTCGCAGATCTAACGTAATCGGTACGCAATTCACGCTGTTCGACAACGGGGAGAATCCAAAGAAATCGGCCGTCATCGGTCAGGGCGTCCGACAGGAACTCGCCGCCGTTATTTATGTCTGTTCTTTTGATATAATTTAAGAAAATGTTATGAATTTGGAATTTCTGGCAAATTTCTTTTTCTATGTAAAACTACATTTTCCAGGACACCAACGTTCTCGGGTTCAAAGGTCCTAGAAAGATGACGGTGGTTGTACCGGGTATAGCCGATGCTGAGCACTACGTTCGAGCTGAGATCCGGCCGATTTCGGTATAAATTTCAGATTTTGAAGTGCACCTTATCATTGAAACATCCAAAATCATAAGTCGCCCTTGCTGATTCAGGAACGTGATGGGATAGTAGAACGATGGAAGCAACGCCGATCCGACGATCTAATTGTTATGCACAATAAACATCCAGTTTGGAATGAAGGTATTGGCAAACTATAACTAAATATTCGTGCCGTGGCGCAGACGCCTATTTTCAATTCGTGCTCATTGGAGCAAGACTAGAAACATTGTGGTCTTCAGACACCCAGTCCTACGTGCTGAACTTCCACGGTCGGGTTACGCAGGCTTCGGTGAAAAACTTTCAAGTCGTCCATGACAGCGATCGTTAGTTTTGTCGTTTTTCTTATTCTTTTTTCAGCAGAAAAATACTTTTTTTGTTTCAAATTATTGGACGGTTCTAAAAAAAACACAGTATCTTTTGTTTCCAGCCGACTACATTGTGATGCAGTTCGGTCGCATAATGGACGATCTGTTCACAATGGACTACACTTACCCTCTGTCAGCAGTGCAAGCCTTTGGCATTGCGCTCAGCAGTTTCGATGGGAAACTGGCTTGTGAATGACTGCAAATCGATCGAAAAAGGAAAATTGTGATACAAACCTATATATCGCCCAGCCATGATAATCTTGCCATCTGTTACACATCGTGTCATAATACATTCACTCGCATTGTTGAAAACTGAGTTGGTGGGTGCGAAGCCGTTGTTCTGGATTCCCATGGAAACAAAGTTCGAAGTCACTGGAACTTTGTTGCATCCGCCAGGTCAGTTCTCAATATCTGTGTACAATTGCCCACCAGCTTATGTATCTACCTATACGGTAGGTATCATATGGATAAAACGGCCCCACTTTGAAAACAATGCCAGGCCAAGCTATTTTTAAGTCATCTCGCGAGCCCTCCGCTGTTTCAACACAACACACGCCACACCATAAATTATTATCTCATTTTGGCTGTGCTGTGTCACACGCTGTATACACAATCCATGACTTTTTCAAAAAAATGTAATTGTTGTGTTATACACACTTCTATTGTGAATTTGGAAATGTTGAAATCTATAAATTTGATATTTCCTGCTACACGTGGCTGAAAGGATCTGCACCGGTGTGATTAGTTGTGTCTTTTTCGTGCTTTTGAATCTGTTTAAATTCATTTTACGATTGAGGGACATTTGTACAAATAAAAGAGGAAAGCACGACCGTACATAAATATTTGAATTATGTTGATAATAAGAAGCGTACATTTGACATGAGCAATTTGTTAGTGACATCGGGGCTGACGACGAGAGTCTGCATCCAAGAACTACTGTAAGTGAGCTTGAGAGCGATTTACACTCCTAACTGACGAAGTACCCGGGTAAATCGCACTTCGGGTGCTGTTAACCTGGATCTGGGTTATTCATGCACTTCTTCCATACTTGAAGTTGGTTGCAGATGCTAATCTAAGCAGTCCAGTCACAATAATCAATAATACCCTCCTCCCTGAAGCCTCAGGCTTTTTTAACTTCCCCAAAACCCTTCGTTCAAACTCGCCTCTTTGAGCATCATCAACTGCACACAGGCCCGGGCCAGATTAGTGCTCACCGCTGAACAAAGATGGCAAAAAATGGCTCTTTTTCGCATGTGAAAGGCAATAAACAAAGCAAGACGAAACAGCGCAGCACTCCTCCGCACGGAATAACGAAAGAACGGTCTCGCTCGGTCAGCGGGACATGGATCAGAAGAGCAGACATTAGGGGCCCGGCCCGACTGACCAAAACTCCGGCCCGGCCCCATTTAAAAGTCCAAAATCGCGACCCGGCCCGGCCCAAGCCAAAGGTCGGCCCGATTTTGGGGTCAAAGAAAAAATCGTCCAAAAAAGCCAAAATTTGCAAAATTTTCTTGGGGAACCATGTTTAATTTTTTGTGATTATATTTCTGTAAACCGGGTCCATTTGGGTCAAACAAAAAATGTGCATATGCTCTGCGCGAAGCGCGATTTTTTTTGGAGATTTTTGGTCCAAACTATGGTTTGGCTTGATCCTCGAAATCTCCGGCCCGGCCCGAGCCAAAAATTCAGAATCCGGGCCCGGCCTGAACCTCGAGCCGGGCCGGTCCGGCCCGATCCTGATCTCTGGATCAGAGATTAGGATCGGACAATGCTGTAGCAAGGGTGGGGGGTGGTGGGGGCATAGTAGTGGCAACAGAGGTCTGGCCGACCCGGCCCGAGCCGAGCCCCCAAATCTCCGGCCCGGCCCAGCCCAATTTGAAAGTCCAAATCGCAGCCCGGCCCAGTGTAGTTCCTGGGGTGGAGGGGGGGGTCCCCCCCTCGGGTACGTCTGTTCCCCCTCCGAGGTACGCCTGCCCCACTGTTCCCCCTCCGGGTCCGCCTCCCCCCCCCATTTTTTCCAAAAAATAGACAAATTAAAAAAAAAAAAAAGGCCTAAAATAGGCATTTTTAGGCCAAAAATAGGTAAACTTTAGGTGAAACCTCCAAAAAAATGCCAAAATACCCTTTTTATAGGGGATTTTTCGCAAAAGAAGGCAAAAATAGTCCAATTTTTCGACCTCAAAAAATGTCTTTTTTCCGTCCCCCCCCCCAAATTGGGACTTCCCCCCCCCCCCCTTCCCCCCAGGTAGGTACGTCTGTTCCCCCTCCGAAAATAGTGGAGGGTACGTCTGTTCCCCCTCCGGACCAGGAACTACACTGGCCCGGCCCGAGCCTAAGGTAGGCCTACCCTTATGCCCGTTCCTAATCTCTGATACCTACCTATCCTCTCCATCAGCAGGTTGTCTTCGATTTTCGGTTCGAAAAACGTACCCAATCGGTGTCGGCCACGGCGCTGCTGCCACACGATAAAAATGATTGGTTTGCTGCTCGGGCTTATCGCTGACACGTTTGGCGTCCCATTGCCTGCTTTGACGCTGTTGGTGGCGATTCTTGCTGGTTTGTCTGCCGTTCAGGCAGTTTTTTACTGTTTTTTTTCTGCCGTAAAAGCCCTCTGGCAGATGGAAAAAGGACAAAAACCGGTCCGCCTGCCGCTTGCCGCCTGGTCTGGGTGTGAAAAAACGAACGACTAACGAAAACCAAAAAAATCTCTGCCTCCGGCAGTGTAGTATTTGGTTTGGACAGGGTGTTGACGAATTTTGGGCCCGAAATGTGTTGACGATAGATAGATGAAATAAAAAGTTGAGTTGAAGTTGAGATGACAATTACGGAAATAAAAATAGTTACAACACTGGTTATCACTGGTGGGGCAGTGTAGTTCCTGGGTGGGGAGGGGGTCCCCCCCTAGGATACACTAACCGCCGCGACCAAGGTACACTAGTACACTAACCGCCGCGCCAGGTACACTAACCGCCTCAATTTTTGCCCAAGATATGCATTTTTAGGCCTAAAATGGACATTTTTAGGCCTAAAATGGGTGATTTTTAGGTCGATGTTGTCAAAAGTCGCCAGAATACCCTTTTTATGGAGAATTTTTTCCAAAAAGGGCAAAAAATCGGTCAAATTTTCTACCTCAAAAAGTGACTTTTTCGTGAATTTGGGTCTTCCCCCCCCTTCCCCCCCAGGGAGGTACACTAACCGCCGCACGGAAAAAAGGGGTAGGTACACTAACCGCCGCGCCGGACCAGGAACTACACTGAGGTGGGGGGGGGCTTGGGGGGTCAGTACAGTAGGTATCCCCCTCGCCTGGTACAGTAGGTATCCCCCCGATGTTTGGCATGGTACAGTAGGTATCCCCCCGATTTTCACCCCGGTACAGTAGGAATCCCCCCGATTTTGCCCCAAAAGTGCCAATTTTTTGACCAAAATGGCCAAAATTAGTGTAAAATCAGTGGTTTTCACCTCAAATTACCCAAAATTCGCGCGCTACGCGCGCATATACTGCGTTTTCACACGATTCCAAACATAATAAACACATTAAAAATTTTCACCCAAAAACCTAACGAAATTAACACCAAAATGTTACACTCCGCGCCTTCAGAAACATTTGGTTCGAAGAAAATTTTCTCTCAAAAATTCTTCTCTCAGCAAAACTGATGTTTTGAACCGCAAGCGTCCGGTGTGCATCAGTACAACTGTACGCATACTTTCAAGACCACTCAGAGGTATTGGTGGTATCAATCGGGCCGGCGCGGCCCGCACCTCATGCCGAAACCGACACCAGTGATGTAGTTGCTGCTGGCATCTGTAACAAGTGTCAGTGTATCTTTCTTGCGGGGCTGACTCGGCTACTTATTTGTCTATTGTGTAAAGGGATGCGAGAGCATTGTGTAACTGTTGTATTTAGCAAATTATTGAAAAAATTAATTTGGAGTCCTGTCCAGGGTTTATTTTTTCAAAATGGGCTAGTAGCAAGAAGCTAGTAAAATCAAAAATTTAGTAGCTTTTTTGCCGCTGAAATGCCAATTTACTGCTTTTTTGGCCAAAATACAAAATTTAGTAGCTTTTAGGCATCTAAATTTGAAAATTTACTATCTTTTCAAAAAATTTAGTAGCTAACTATATTTGGTTAAAAAAATCCATGGTCCTGTCTACGCCTAGGTTTCGCGGGGTATTCAAGACCATCGGCGTGACGTTGTGCCCCCCGCTCGTCAGCCGAATAGCACAATCGCCATGTGAAACTCACTTAGTAGAAAGATAAATTTCAAGCAAATTATTTGTAAAAAAATTGTTAATTTGTATTACTATTGTGATTTAGAAAAGAAAAAAGAATATTATAAAAGGACATGAAATAAAATAGTTTAACATTATACTGGCGGAAAAACCCGTTTTTGATATTTCGTGAGAAAAAAAACCGAAAAAAAACGGAAAAAACTTATAAAGAACCGCAGTGCATAAGGATAGGGAAAGCCCAAATAAGGTAAAGGCAAACTACGCCAACACGAGCCCGATTTCGAAGGTGGCGTGTATTCAAAACGAATAGAAAGAGAAAATCATCATGCTCCACTTTGTATTCTTCAACGTGTAACATTTCCCAAATCAGCAGCCACGTGTGAATGTTTCACTATTCTGTCAGCTGCGAAATCGGGCTCGTGTTGGCGTAGTTTGCCTTTATTTTTGACACGTAGCAATGTTAGCACAGACATTGCAGAGCAGTGCTGTGGCTGGGGGGGCGGTGGGGGGTCCCCCCCAATGGTACCCTACCCGCCCCGATTTTTACCCTCAAAATGCCCATTTTTCGGTCAAAAATGCCCAAATTTCGACCGAAAACCCTAAAAAGTGCAAAAAATCTCGCGCTGCGCGCGATATATGTACTTTTTAGTGCATAAAAACAGGCACCCGAAAAAAATTGTGTTGTACCCTACCCGCCCCGAAAAATCTTCCCCCCCACCTTCCGTCCCAAACCGGATTCCCCCCCCCCCCCAAAATCGAAGGTACACTACCCCCTACCCGCCCCGATTTTTTCCACCTATGTACCCTACCCGCCCCGCAAAAGTAGCCACAGCACTGCTGCAGTGGTGCCTATGGGTGTTTTTGATACTTATTGTGACTAAAATAGTTGAAACAAGCCACATTGACATCGCCCGCGCTTGGCCAATGTTGGTCTGAACAAAAGCATTTCCCAACTTCAGTCAAAAATTGGAAAATTTCGTGAAAAAGGACCGATGCTTCCCGGAGGCTGAGTTTTTTTTCGTTTTTTTTCACGTCCCAGATGCAACCGGTTTTTTTCGGTTTTTCGGGGTTTTTTTTGTGAAAAAAAACGGTTTTTTTCCATACGCCAGTATAACGTACATATGATATTGAGAGATGTGGACAATTGGATAAAGATTATAAAGAATAAAAAAAATAAAATTCGGCACTATCATGGTTTTATGAGAAAACTGGGTGTTTGTGAAATGGGGAGTCAAAACCCAATATTTTAGACACAAGAGAAAAAGAAACGCAGGCCTTTTTAATTGGTTGGCCCATATTTTACAAACACAGGCTACCCGTTTGCGTTCATCTATCGAGCTCGTATTTTTTCGGAGGCGAAAGATGTCCAGTACGCGTTCTTTGCGCTGGCCGGATTTTCTCTTGTCGTTCTCACGTGCGGTTGGTTGCTTTTTTATTTCTGGGATATCTTTGAAAAGGAAATTAAAATTGTGCCGGCTCCGTTCATTTTTTACTCCACTTTTTTTTCTGTTTGCCCTTGATCAAGTTCAAATAATCTTGCATTTTTAACAAAAAACTTTTTACTTACGATTGTGCCTTCTTACAGGCCCGCTGGTGATACACAGCCTGGCAAGCATCGCCATAGCCTACGCGATTTGCCGTTTTGCGCCCGGAAGAGACGGATCTATAGTTCTCGCGCACGGCATTTTTATGGTTCGTTTGGTTCTGATTCGAATAATTCAGATTATCTACAAATTCTAATTTTTCCACAAAAAATAACAATCAAAGGGCCATCTGCTAATTGGCTACTGGTTCTGTGAGTCGGCCGAATATGACGTGAATTGGACCACACCACATTGTATACTCACTTTGCGATTGATTGGATTGGTCATGGATGTGTACGATGGACATCAGGATCAGGTAGATACATTTCAGATCATTGGTGGCTTTAGAATTTTTGTTCGTTTGTTTCTGGTTTTGTTCATGTCGAGCGATTAGATCATCAAACCGCCTGCCCGCAGAACCTTTGCGATTTACAGTCAAACCTTTTATTTCAACGATGTGCTGCAAAGCAATTTCTTTGATTGTCTGACATTTTTAGGCGAAAAATGGTCAATTTTGGTACTTTTCTTGGTCAGAAAGCCATTTTTTCGGGGTGCTTGTTCCAAAAGTGAAAAATTTCCCATACCTCATACCCCCGGTCGATTTCCCATACCCCATACGAGGGGTAACCCCCAACGACACCACTGGTTTGCCTGCGTTGTCAAAATAGCAAGCTTGGTTTTCAACTGTAATCGGTAATCACATGATGTATGTCAACCGCGCAGTGCTGTGGCTGGGGGGAAGTCCCCCCAAGGTACAGTATCTCCCCCTCGCCGGTACGGTATGTGGCCCCCGCGCTGAGGTACAGTATCTCCCCCTCTCTGGTACGGCATCTCCCACAATTTTTCCAAAATTTCACCCCAAAGTACCAAAAAAATCGGGTCAGAATCGACCAAAAGTGCAAAAACTTGCGCGCTCCGCGCGATTTATGCACATTTTTGCCTACAAAAATTGAATTCTCGAGAAAGTAATATGGTACAGTATCTTCCACTAAAATTTCTTACCCTCCAAATCGGATTCCCCCCAAAATTCTGGGCACAGTACCCCGGTATCTCCCCCTCTTTTTGGCCGCAAGGTACAGTATCTCCCCCTCAGAAGTAGCCACAGCACAGCAATCGCGTTCGCACTGATGATGTCCTGGCACACCGAGGACTGGCTAAACCCATTGTTGTTGGGTTCGACCATTGTGTTGTGTGACGGCTGACGGCCGCGTTTCTGATTTTCCTGGAAAACTTATTATTCCAGGCCACACTCAAGCCCGACCAAAAGGCAATCGCTATCACTGATTCTCCCTCCTTGCTGGAAGTGGCCGCTTATGGATACTTTCCGTCGGGTTGTTTGATCGGACCACAGGTACGGTACAACAAGAAGTTAATAGGTGTCTTTCAGAACACCTGGGCAGCAAAAATAAGTTGCAGAGAAAATAAAATGCATGTTGTGAACCGATCAGCATAAGACATTTTCGATCGAAACTTCGAAGCCTTTGATTGCATCGCGAACCGTCACGAATTATTCGTGTTATGTACGTAACCAGGCTGTGTATAACTGTAGCCTGTTATCCTGTCCAGCCGTCACGTCGCCAATCAAAGATAGAAAAATAGGAGCGAATATTTTGAAGCTGCTACATGTGTAGAACGCGTGTGCAATGAAACAACTGTGTATCTGTGGACGCCAAAGTGTCAAAAGAAAACTTAACGAAATGGGAAAAAACAGTAACCTCGAGCTCGTAGAACACCTGGCTATTGGTAGAGATTATTATTTTCGTTCCTTTACAATATTCGATTCCCATTTTCCAGTTCCCGCTCATGCGTCTGCGTCGTCTGGTGGCCGGCGAAATGTTGGATCCAAAAACGGGCAAGCCCAGAGAGTCACAAATGGTGGCACTAAGAAAGTGTGTGTTGCCGGGTGTCCTGTATCTGGTCGGGCATCTGATTGGTGCTGGAATATGGCACGATGCGTACATGCATTCGGAGGAATTTCAGGCACGAATTCGGAATGTTTCTGATTTGTTTTTTTGGTATAATGTCTGAAAAGCGCTGTCAATCACCGAGATTCCTTTCTGGTAACGTTATTGGGCCGACGAGACCAGAGTTCTCCGCGGCCGTTTGTGCAGTTTTCGCTACCCGAAAGATTATTGTAGTTACAGTTAGACGATGACGAGACTGTTTGTCAAGGGATATATTTCGCAACATCCCTTCTTGTTGTAGGCCGAATCATTCCTGAAAAGTTGGCTGACGACGATTCTTTGGTTCCGATTCATCGTGATGCGCTATCAGGGCGCCTGGCTGTTGACGGTTCGTTTCACTAATCGATCTGTCAATAGTTTTCGACAAAACAGTGTTGTAACCATTTCTATCTCCGTAATTGTCCCACCTGGTCTTGTAACTGTGCTTCTATCACTAATTTTCTGCATGGTTTTATGAGTCATTGAGAGCAACAAAACAAACAAACAAAATTGTGGCTGTTTTTGTCACAGGAGGGCGCGAATGTTCTGAACGGTCTTGCGTATGATGGCTCAGATAAATGGCACGGTGCCAGGGATTTCTGGATCAGGTCTAGTTTTCCTGAGTAATTTTTTCGCAAAAGATCATCAATTTTTAATTATACGAAAGCCAATTTTAGGAGATTCGAACTCGGCTACACCTTTCAAAGACAATATGTGGAGGGATTCAATTATAACACCAATCAATGGGTGAAAAGGCAAGTGAAGAATTTGATGTTTTTGTATGTTTTGCAAAACACGTAACAAAATTGTCAATGGTTTTATGATGGGTTATCTTATACATTTTATTGAAACGTTTGCTCGGCCGTGCGGGCTGAATCAATAATCGTTTCAGCTACATCTACAAACGTTTGCGTTGGTTGGGCAATCGTAACTACAGCCATTTGCTCACGCTGCTCTTTCTGGCCTTGTGGCACGGCTATCACTTGGGATACTTTGTCATATTTTTCTACGAATTCGCTTGCATGATGGCGGAAGCTCAAGTGTGTTTAGTTATTTTGTTTCTTTTGCCTTTTTTTGTTTTTTGGAACACAATTTTTGGAACAAGGCTATATTTACTGATCTTCTGAGGTTGATAAAACTATAACTGACAGCAAACATCGTGACTGAGACTGGGTCTATCGTCCTTGTTATCATGCCCATCAGGGTGCCCCATCGTTCTGTCTTTTTTAACATACCAGTGGTTATCTACGAAATCACACAAAAATAAATCACTAAATAACTCCTTTCCAGCTAACCGATTGCGTATCAAGAGTACCAGCGTTGGAGAAGTGGTTGGATGAAACTCCTGGCTGGTTCGTGAGCTGAACAAACATGGAAAATATACGAAAAAAGCTTTCTGTTTGTTTTCCGGATCAGAATTGCATTTAATTTTTCCTTGAAATTCAGGTACGTCAAGTGGACATTTGGCAAGGTGTTCTGTTTAATGACGACGTCGTTTGGCTTTCTCACTTTTGGACTCGTCAAAAAGGAGAGATGGTGGATTGTGAGTTGAACTATTTTTCTGTTGTTTTTTGTTCAATCATTCAAATTGAGTAACATACTGGTGCTGTGCTATTTAATGTCGAAACAGACACGGCATTTTTCTTTTGCCAGTCTTAGTTTTAATAAAGGGCTAGCTGTTGTGTGTGACTATGTTTTCTTGTTCAACACAATCTCAAACTCGTCGATAAGTGTGAAAAATAGGAGATTAAAAAACGCTGATAAGCGCACAGTAATTTTAAATGCGAAATGTTTCGTTACGACAATGAGTGTTCGTGAAGTTACGCCATAATCAATTCATCAATCGCTAATAATCAATAAAATACCCATGCGTCTAAAAATATCGTGTATAACAGAAACAAAATTCAAACCTTGTCCATCCGGAATAAGCATGAAAAGAGGTATAAAGGTTAGATTCAAGACTGCACTGTTTTACCCCCTGTTCTATCTGTTCCCATTACGATCATTTTTCTTTTGTAATTTAAATTCAATTTCAACTTTACAGGCCGTCAAGAACATGGGTTTCGCTGGATGGATATTCTACTTTGTCCTGTGGCCGATCACCTACAATTTTGTGCTCAGGCGGGTGTTGCCGAAAAAGCCAAAATCCGACCATAAAGAAACAACGTCGAGTAGTGCCTCGACATCTGTTTCGGAGCTTGAAACGTCGAAGAAATCTGACTAATTGTGCTGAAAAACAGTTTTTTTCACCGACACCGGCACATTTTTATTATTTCACCACACGAATATATATATATTTTTATTCCATAGTTAGCAATCCGTATCCTTCAATCCAGGGATTTGACCACGTTTGAACTGCAACCTGGTGGATTGCGTGCGCTCTTGCTTTTTGGTTCGCCGGCATTGTGCATGTAACTTTTCGTTACTACTACGCTCGCCCTCCGCAATGGACTTGCACGCAGGTCTGCGCTCGACTTGTGTGGTATAAGTCAGCCTAACCCCACGCCTAACGCCAAGCCTAAACTACTGCTGAGGGTGAGCTGTGTTTCAATGCCAATTTTCATCTGCTGTAATTTTTTGCTCTGGTCCTGTTGTGTTCTTTAGTCATCATGGTAAAATCGTGTGTCTCAAATTGTTGTGTTAGGTACGGTGGACCAAAAGTTCATCATCCATGCAAGAAAAGCACCTGCCTCAAACTTGGTGAGCTTTTTGACCACTGTCTTGTCTGCGAGTTACAGGGCCACTTGTGAGCGCCATCGTTACTTACTAATTTTCTTTGTCACTGAATCCGGTTATACAGCGGGGTTTCTTTCTGGTATTGGTGCCTCTGGTAATTTTGTCAAAATGGAAATGTAATTTTCAAAAAGTAATTTCTTTTCCTTTCTAAATAATTTTTCTTTGCCAAGTTAGTCTCACGTGGCGTTTGTGCTTTTCGACTGACGCGCAGGGGGCACAAATGTCGCGCCAATGGTCTCGAATGCCCTGCGAAACCTAGGCGTAGATAGGATCGAATGTTTTCTGTCAGATTATTTCTCGAAATAATTTGATTTCAATTTTAGTTTTTTTCTAGTTTCAAATGCAATTCTTTCATGCTCTCGCAGCCTAATACTGTGACGTGTACTCCCCGCTGTTTAACCCCATGCCATAGACAGACATCAACTTGGCCATTGACCATCATTACAATTATTATACAGTTTTTGTTTAGCTCCCAACTCAGTTTCATCCCGTTCTATTCTTTTCCTTTTTTGGCAATTCCAGCGCTGTTTTGCTCATGATTCCGCTGAAACTACATTGCTTTGCATGTGATCAAGAATTTTCTACATTGTTGTAGCGTGTTTAATTTGTTGTGATTCAGCTTATCAGCTCCATTCTGGCCGCATAAAACTCATAAATTTAGTTTTCTTCACGTAACATCGATTTTTTTTCAATATTGATGCTCTTCGATAATGTGTTACTCTTGTGATTGAACATCATGCTGTCAGCAGGATAATTCAAGTATTATTTTGTGTATGCGTCAAGCTTGATTATTTGCCACGAAAGAGAGTGAAATGTAGATTTGTACTTTTATGCGATCTATTAGGTTTGTACAGCCACCAGAAACAAAATTTGTGTTTATTGGTAGCACAACGACATCCGCGCGCGAGGGTTATAGAAGACAAAAATCTTCTCCAGTACAGTCCCATCACACCCAGTTATGGTCATCGTGTGCAACCAATATTTAGTCGCGAAATGTACATTGTACACATAAAGCTTCATCAAACTTAGTGTCCAGTTCTCTTGAAGAGCGTTTGTGCCTAATTTGCCATAAAAGCGAACAGAACACCAGTTCAGAGAGTATCACTCGCCCAACCACAATATGATCTCAGCCATCCCTGTATATTATAGTTTATAATATTCATA
Source organism: Rhynchonema sp. JSB1_4 (assembly GCA_030248065.1). Classification (NCBI taxonomy): domain Eukaryota; kingdom Metazoa; phylum Nematoda; class Chromadorea; order Monhysterida; family Xyalidae; genus Rhynchonema; species Rhynchonema sp. JSB1_4. The sequence continues at coordinate 25,737 of JASAMV010006265.1, forward strand.
ACAATAATATAATATTTCATATGGCGTCAGTCCAAGTTCAAGTGTGTCATGTTTTTGGCGTCATGTGTCAATCAATAATTGTGTCACGTGACCACAAGATGTCATGAATTGTGCTCTTGTGCCGGGTCTTCGTCGTCTTGTTCGACGATCGGTTCCATGCCGTCCTGAAACATCAGCCAGCCGGCTTATCTATCACTGGTATGTGATATTGTTTGCCTCATGCAATGGTGTGCTCGTCAGAACCGATGATTGTCTGTGGCACCAAGCGGCCGAAAGAAATAATCCAAGTGGCGAGTGCTGTTTCATGGAGCTCACAGCAGCTGTGATCTGATGCACGAACTGCGCGTCTTGTGCTAAATTAAACCTTCCGTATATTCCATAAAACCGTCATACCTAACTTTTTTGTTTCCCTTATTATAGGTGTTTGCATATACGTCCCACGCCCACCCCGCTGTCTGTATTATCACAGCCGTCTGGTGCGCCAGATCATCATCAGTCTAGATCCATTGTGATCATAAGTGTAGATTTGTCATAAACTAACTTCGGTGCCCTGTTGCTGTTTCAGTTCGGCCTTCCAATACTCGTGATTTCGTCTCAGGTGCACAACCAGTTCCGGTTCCGGGTCGAGCTCCGGATCTAAGTCGGGATGTTGTTGTTGTTGAGCATGATTATCAGGCACACCGTCGGCTGCCAGACTCGTACCGGGAGCTGTTGTTGTTGGTGGTGCGGTAAGTGGAAGTATACCCGCTTCGGCCATTGCCTGAGCCAGTGGACTCACCAAGTGAGCTATGAACGAATCCTGTGAAACTCGGTTAATGGGGATTTTGGATTGAAGCATGAATCTAATACTTGAAGTCCGCTTTTCAGGCCTCGAAATGGCCTAGAAACTTAGACCCAACCTGTAGTTTGGCAACTTGCGGCTCGTCTCTGTCCATGTATGGCGAGACGCTCATTTTGCGACGTTTCTCTTCGTCTCCCTGAAACATCGACAAATTTGAGGAAGGTACCCGGCCAAATTTGAAACAACACTCCTTTCGAGTTTTGCCGGAACTCTGAGACAGCATCAACTTTGAAGATACATACAGTATACCAGGACTGAGACAACGGAAACTCAGAGACCGTTGGTGAGTGCGAACTGTAGTTTCTGCACTGGTCTAAGTAGTCGCTCCTTCAAATCTATCGCAAAACCCGGTCCAAACAATATAATGATGGTCTTTGCGTGTGGCCGTCTTCCAGCCACCGTGATCGTCGTCGCATAACGCTTGTATTCAATGCTGATACGGCCATTGAGGTAGTCGGTAATTTCAACAAAAAAAATAGAATTTTAGGTGCTCAGAACTGCTACAAGAACGTGCGCGGTACCTGAGAATAGAACTCCTCCAATATTCGGTTGGTCCACTCTTTGTGTATCGGGTACGGCTTCGACGGCGAATTAATGTCGGCCATTTTGATGCACATTTCTGCGACCAGAATGCGATCCGACTCGTTCTCGAAATCCAACGAATCAGAATTGACTTTGCTGTTGAACTCCATGATGATCTCGAAGTGACGTTTTAGATCGGTTGCCTGACACAGCAAGGTGATTGATACTTGATTTTTATCTGATGCTCTTCAGATTTGCAACTGACCCCATCTGCATATAATTGACTAATGACAGGGATCGATGGAAACTATGTAATACGCCTCTGCACAAGCAATGATGGTTAGGGAAAACATACTGTAACATCTGGGACGGCACGGGTATTGTTTTTGAACTGTTTCGGGTTGAATCTGATGCATGCGCACTGACGGTGGGCTGGGTAAACCCCCTATTTCATGTAAAAGCAAAACGAAATAGGAGACCAGCGCACAACACAAATAATAAGCACTAACACTGCTGAGTTTATTACCTAAGGTGTGCACTGTAGCACTGAGCAATCGTCGGTGCGAACACAACAAGCACTCGATCTCAAACAAGTGGCTCACAGGGTGTGACTATGTGATGTTTCAAACCGCCCCCAAACCAACCAAAATCAGCTCTAGCACCAGGTATCGAAATCGTCTCGCTTCGGCCGAATCCAACTTGTCGATAAAATAATTCTCCTGTCGTTGCAGCAGCGACCAGCCACTCGCCGCGTGATGGTTCTCAAGCACCGAACGGTCGTTGTACAGAATTGCCTGACGTTTCAAGGGGGTTACAGGTTCAATGCCATTTGGCGCATTCGCAATGAGATGACCAGGTGCATCGCCGGTCTGTGGAAACAGGTTAAACCGTGCAAAACTCACTGCCGTTGCATAGGGCCGGTTTAATTCACTGGCGACTATTTTGATTACCAATAAATGCATGTGCGCGACAAGACCGAGAACAAAGCACTGTGAACCACTAGACACAAATTCAACTTTTATGCGTACCTTCTTGTCCTCGGTCGCAACCAGAAAGGCGTTGGTCCTGCCCGGATGGTCATAATCGTGCATGGCCGCTGCCTGGAATGCCAACACAACACTTACAGTTAGTATTTCGGTTTCCAATTTGCTGTATCAGTCCCAAAATCACACTTGTCGTGAATATTTTTGTTATGACATGAAAAAGGGAGGTTCCCGCCCGATCGCCATGAAGAGGGGAAACTGCGCTGGGCCATAGGATGCTCGCTACATTACATTTACCAAGCAGTCACACTGCGGACAAGCTACATAAATTTCAATCTTGCAGGCGCTCAACCACTTTGCGGTTACCGTTTCAGGGGAACTTTAGTGCGGAAGCAATGAAACATCAGCTACCGCAACAACAAAACCGAAGAACACGCACGGTAAACAAGGCCATAATCTCCAGCGGTGACATCTGGCTCTGAAAGCTGCATCCAACCGGAGATGAGAGCAACGACGAATAAGAGCCAAAATTGGCGGAATTATTGGCCGAACCCGATTCGGTGAGTTCAATCGCCGGAACCGCATGGGTTGATAAATAATAGACACCGTGTAGCACGTCGGTGGCGTGACAACGGTTGTGGTCTGAAAGGCAGAAATATGTGGATTACGGAGCGTGTATTCTTCGTTCATGCCGTTTTTGCTTTTTACGTCACGCTTCGTGAGATCACTCCACAGTACATTATTAGCATTTCCATTTGCACTGACGATGACCTGGTGCACCGTCAGTCTGCCAGGTTGCCCAAAACCTGCTGTCGCGTAATCTCACGCACGTCCAAAATTGTTTTCAGCACGGTATAAGAAACGCAACCCAACTTTTTGGATGATCAAACTCACACGAAATGTCCCGATAACCGAGCTCGAGTGCGTGAAAAAAGTTGATGAATTTTTGCGGCGATATAGTGAACAGACGGTGGAGATTGGTGCACTTGAAGATTTTGTACGCCATCTGCATGGGTGAAGAATATCGTTTTCAGCAGTTTCATTGTATAGATTTTGATTTCAGTACTGCGACAAGCATGTATGTATCTACGTGAAACATCACCGCAGCACACTCACTCTGCTGAGCATTGTTTTCGGATGTTTAGCACTGAAGTCAAACACCGGAAACGCCCATAACGGCAGCTGGGCCAGGTGCTGGTCGCTGTCAATGGCGCACAAATCGAATGTCTAAAATGTTGTGATAAAAAATAAATTTTGAATGAAAACAATAAATGAATATTATTTAATTTCGTTACCGTTCCATCGGTTGCGCTTCGAACAACGGTCGCGTCCAATTTGGTGTTGTTTTGTTCGTGCGGCTCTTCTTCTTCGGAGATTTGATCCTGATCAGGGAAGGGGAGATTTCGACAATTAGTAAGAAATGACTGATGATGTTTCACTTTCAACAAGTAGGTATACCTGTTTCCAAAAGCTTGACGATCGCGCTTTGTTCGGTTCAGCAACAATAGTGGGCAGCCCGGTCGCACTGGTCACGGTTGAGAACGCGACTGATGTTACACGCGCCTTACTTGACTGAAAGGTGAAAAAAATTGAATGTTGTCGTTTCTAATAATAAATGCATTATGGTCGGTATTCACGAATATTATATACCCATTCATTGGGTGAACCAATCATGCTAAACTTTAGAAACATGCTCCATGTGATACTGAGAAACATCAGCAGGCCAAGTTCATTCTGAATTTTGACCGGCTGAAGCTTCAAGAACTTTTTGTGAAAAAATAGCTTCGCTTTCAGTTGTTCTTTTAGCCTACGAGAATGTTCGGTGCAGCAATGTCGCATCTTATATACCAGTATCACGTGACATTCGATCAGGTGAGGTGACATGGGGTCACGTGACCTGGCACGTGTTGCCCCACGCGCGCCGCCACGAACCATTTCCAGCCGTTTTGCCCTGTGATTACACATCGGGCAACAACGACAGTCGAATTCACGCTGACATTCGACACACGCAGTGAACACGTTCATCTCGACACTCTCGACAAGTTGCGACATTCGACGTGATCCGACATTATTGGCGTGCAGGAGATGATTGCGGCGCATGACAGTTGCGACATCGACTGACTGTTGTTTGGGTGTCGACTGCAGCTTTGGTGCGCGACGACTTTGCGTCAGCGGACTGTTCGTCAAAGACGATGACATTTTTTGATGCGGCGATTGATGAGTGAATGAGTGATTTATTGATTGATTCGCTGGTGATTACGATCAATACCGTAGATTATGTATAAAAAGTCATCCATCGCTTCGCCATTGTGAGAACCAGAACGATAGTACTGGAATAAGGCCCTTGACTCGGCTAATGACGTCAAATCAATCAATAATGCATGAGCCCCAAATGAGCGCGAGAAATGATATACTGTGATTTGACCACAGTAGGTACAAGCCCTTGAGTTAACAGCTTAGACGGCTGTCATGTATATTCCAGACGAAGATGAGCAAACCGCGTTGTCCCCTTCTTTCGAAGCTTTGAACAAGAATGAAGGAATTCAACAAGAATTAACCACTTTCAATGTTGAAAAAAGTCGCTGGTAGAAGTTTTGAACATGGTTTTTGTCTTCCTGGTCTCGTCTCTCCTCAGGGGCTCCCTGAGATCGCATTACGATCTGATTGATTGAACATGACACTATAATACCGCTGCAGTTGGGACTCCAACTGTGAACAAGAAAGCAAATCATGAATAATTTTGTGCCATTGAGTCTTTGAGAGGGCTCACACATCGTGTGTGGGTCGCAGTAATAAACAGGATATCCATACACATGCAGTCGCAGAAAACACAACAAATGGCTTCGTCCGGCGTGTAAAACAGTGGGTATATCTTATTGCCGCTTGGCTGCGCCAGGACAGACGCCGATACCGACTCTTTTTATTTGATTTTCAACGTCGTCTTTGAAACTCTCAGGTCCTCCATGTACATGTGTTGTTGTTGCAGACAGGCACAAAACGACTGATCCAGCATAGTGACTGGGATTGTCAAGTTCTACCTTAACACCAATAGTATGAAACCTCATCATGATTGACGCAAACGTGCGGGTCAACGGGTCTGCGACCACAGTGGCCTTTAAAAATTGTGAGAGACAGGGGTAAAATCGTAAGAAGCTAACCAAAATCTTTTTGACTGTAAATCTTGGCATACTAAGCACAGTGCATCGCACCAAATTTTGAGTCACATGCGAACTACATTTTGACATGTCCGCAAGCTGGTCGCTTGTTTTTGGTATGCAGAGAGCTAAACGCGCTTGGCGGCTGATTTATTTGAAGGGAGAGAGCCACCGCGTCCCAAGGAACTTATCAAGTCTGCCTAGATGAATGGCTTGAACTTTTGGGATTTTGAGTTTCCCTGATTGTTCAAGGTGGCTTCGTGAGAAAATTGGAGCAATGCGCTAAAATTTCCCCAAATGGACAAAACTTTCATATGGTAGGGACCCGAGTTAGTCAGATAAGCTTTGAAAAACATCAGAAATAAGCTAGAAATCTAAAACCCGGAAAGATACTGTACAAAAACAGGGAAATATTGACGACATGCAAAATCTCGTGAGAAGACGAGAGCGCGAGAGAGGACGTCAGTGACTGGCTGCAAACTGCGGCACGGTATGAATCAGATAAATGTGTCATGGTCCTGTGTGCAAGCCACTGGGGACGAAAAAGTGCCATGCAGTCGGCTTGGATGAAAATAGGCACATGGGCCATATGCGACGAGGTATTATGAGTTTCAAGCATCTGAAGGTTCAAGATCTGAAGATCGTTTCAAGGTTACCTTGGATAACCCAGTGTGCGCATTCGCGCTTTTTTCAAGTGCTCGAAATAAAAAGCGGAATATCATACAGGCACGCAGAAAGAATGTCACGTAAACATCCAGCTGCTTCAAGATGGAAAAAGAACCCGCAAGCAGTGCGATTGAACCGCCTGATCGAAATTCACAGGCGCAGTGTGGGAACGCATTGCATTAGCGTGGCGTGCGCGCTGCATTTTGCAATGCGGCGGGTTGCGTGATACACGCAAAAAGCAAAAAAATGGTCTGTTCTGAAAAATAATCATTCTTTCAAACAAAAAATGATGATTCACTGTCTCTAGCACAATTGCACGACCACTCGAAGAAGCAATGCGGGACCTTCGTCCACCTTATTTTATCTCCTGTCGCCGACACCTGTAGAAGTTCACACCTTGCCGGCTGCGGTTGATCTGCAGCATCAGACTCAGGTTATCCGGGTTGCATTAGTCAAGCAGGACTACGCATTCTGTATATTTGTATGGCATAATTGCCAAGGAAATTAAGTAATTGTAAAAATGATACAAATACTCTGCGCGGGAGGCTGTAAGTACAGGTACATAACAGTGTGCGATCATGACCAGAGCGACAGACGATTATTTTAGCGTCATACATCGATTTCGTTTTCGCAAATAATTCATTGCGCAGGGTGCACAAACATGAACGTGAGGTTTTGCACTGGGCTCCTATCAAAACTAACAATGAGAATCCTTATTTTTTAAGAAATTTGTGCAAGCGAAGATACAAGAACTGATACATATAGTGTTTTTTTTGTGTGCACAAAGATATGTAGCTATGAGTTTTCCAAATACGTCATCGTGACGAAAACATTGGTGGGAACCGGCACCTACATACATCGTAACAACAAGGGAACCATTAACTGTCCCGTATCGTAACTGAAGAAGGATTTTGTCTGGTACCACACGCAAGAAAAGCGAACATGCCAACTTTTAGCTTGAAAATCTTGGTTGTTGTAAAGTACAATGATTGGGAGTAACTGTGCACCAGGTGATCATCAGTGTGAGTGCACCATTAATATGTATAATGGTACCGTAAGCAACCCTAGGTACATAACCAAATGAAATGCCATTCTCATTTTTTTTAACCCACAAGCTGCCGAACTTTTCGGGGTACTCACGCATCGCCAGCAGTGCATGATACACTGGAACCCAACCGGTCCCCGCAGTTAACAAGCAACTTCCATGCGTCTCTCGCACGCGGTCTCAGAATGACGCACTTAAAAAGTAAATAAACACAATGGTCCATGTGATTTGGGCCACTTTGACACAAGACGCCCACAAACAGGAAAATCTTACAGCCGAACACAGGCAGTGGAGGAGTTGCGCTGCTTCGGCAGAGTTATGTAGGCAGCCTAGACCTGGACTATGTTGTTGTTCCAAAGGCTCAGCCTAACACGCATTACATGCGTTTCCTGCTTTCAGCTCATGTGACCAAATGCGGAAAGGACCTCCCGTCCCGTGACGCTGCAACCTTTGAATCCAACAGGTATGTATGTATATGTACCCATGTACAATATGTAGTTGGTACGGGATGTTGCAACAGTTGATTGAGACGTGAGCAGAAATTGCAAAGCCCCGAGGAAGCAATGACAGCGTGAAGCTGCGTAAAATGAGGTACTGTAGGTAAGGTAACACATACATATAAAGACAAGGGGGACTACGCCGCTATCAAATCCCAAATCTCGCATTGTGGAAATGTCTGGATGTTTCAAATGTGTTGCATGCTTCAAAACCGCACCATTTACACGATTCTTACGCTTTCGGGGCTTAATTGAAGTCCTGCTGCATAGTCGATTGCTTTACCCCGTTGAGGAACAAAATACTATAAATGCACCCTTTTGTTTCTCTTTTAGCTAGCCGTGGTACGACTGCATGCGCGGCAAACACTTTGATTACATACAGTATATGGCAAAAAGATGTTGTGAACCGAAGGTTTTCGCAGCAAAACGTTGCAATCTGTGTAAATTTGTTCGCGTTACCGAGTGACGAAAGAAATTATTGTAACCAAATCCCCAAATCCTATTGGTTCTTATTCGGGGCGGGGAGGGGGATATCGAACTTCTCCGAGCATCTCATGCTTGTCACAGGATATTATGCATAAAACGGGCTGCTTTCACGAAAACGTGACTCATGACGGTGGGAACTAATAATGACCTTTTGTCTTTTCGGAGAGAGTTCAGATGATTCTGGCAAGTATACACGTGGCAAACCTTGCTCATCAACAATAAATGCCGAACAGTGTCCGCGGCCTATACAAGGGACCACGGTGTAATTGAGTTGCGATGCCGGCCGCTTGCTTCTGATGAAGGAACTTGGCATATTTCCCGATTTGCGGCGGGGCCTTGGCGCTTTTCGCAAATTAGAAATGGAGAAATGATGCGCTGTATACGGGAACATGCTCGCCCGCGGCGGCGGCCACCCTATTGTGGGATACTGATGACCAGTGACGTCACAAGTTCGTTACGCCGCCCCCACAGTTAACGTAATAATTGTTGAAACCAAAAAATAAAAAAAATCCGCATCATGTGCCCTCCGAACACACCCGCAAAAAATACAAGTTTGGAAATTTGGAACGAAGCAACAAAGAAGGGACAGAGAGACTTCACGTGTCGCCGTCACAAATCAGGATTCAACTGACAATGGCGTGGTATTGGACATTCGGTACACTCAAGGAACACAGTTTTGACCTGCTTTGGCACACGAACACTGCTGCACCGGATATTGTCAACAGTGTACAACTTTTGTTTAACGTTTTTTGACGATAACGAAAAACAAAACATTCAACATCAACACCAACCGCGTCAACCACAATATTTTCACCCGAATATGGATCCTCAATGATTTTGGGGAATCGAAAATCGACACTCAACGGCGTGAACGTCGGCTGGGGACTGAGAAGGCCTAAAAGTCAAAATATTGATTGTTTTAAAATTAGTCATTATTTAAAAAAAACCTGTTTTATCGTTCATGTTCGAAGTTTAAGGTAACCAACCATTGACCGCTCGCAGACAGGAGGCGACGTTTGCCGGCAAATCTCGACTGGCGAGCATGTCACAGATGAGCCCACGAGCTTCGGCTACGTTCTGCTAAATATCGATGTTTTAAATTGATAGAATTGCGCCTTAAACCGGCCGAATTGTTGGCAAAAAATGCGTTTGATTTGCGCAATTTTTTTCTATTCTTTGACAGTCTAGCACCCACACGCGACTATATTTTGTTGCAGACATGTAAACAACGTTAATTCAATGTAAGTCATTATTCTGTCTGCTTATATAGCTGTTTATGATGGTCATGATTCACCTGTCAGCGCTTTTAGAAGGTGGCGCTCCCTCATTTGTGAAGGTTTCTTGTAATATTCAGTCCTATACCCAATGCGCGGGCAGTGTTTTTTGCCAGTTTTTGCAATTACAGTACCTGTGTATCAGACAGCAAAGATATCAAGCTGTATTGACTTTTAAGGAGGGGGAAGAGAAGAAGTTGACCATGACTGCTTTTGGTCTGCCGTTCAACGAATTGCGAAAATATGTAAAATGTTCGCCATTTTTGGCAGTTTTGACCTAAAATTATTTATTTTGGGCCTAAATTTGCTGGGATTCGGCTAAAATTGGGGGAGAAAGCACACCCGGAGTGAAAGAAAGCATACCCACAGCTCCCTGGAACCACCACGGAAGGTACATACCGCCGACAGTGTACAAAGATTAAACTATAAAATAAACATAGAACACAAAACTGATCACCGATTACAAACATACAGATATTTAACTACATACTGTATGTACCTGCAAATGGCCACCGACACCGAGCATAGATGTCTGATTGGCTGGGAGAGACGTGCGTCTGTTGCGTGCCGCCAATCTGGCAGCACTGGTCGGTGTGTCGTCCACGCTGTGACTGTGCGCGGAGGCTCGCTGTAGCGGTTGGTCCTGTAACCGCCGCAGTTTAGTTATTCCGCGACTTTTCAGGCCCGGAAGTTCAGGCCCGGCCAATTCAGGCCCAGCATATTTGACCCATTTATAGGCCGGCTTAGGCTCCAGCCGGGCCTGAATGGCCGTGCCTGAACCTGTGCCCCGGGACTGAACCGGCGCGCAATATATTTTAGTGGATGTCTGGTGCGTTCACGCACACACAGACCGACACCGAAGAACGCCTTTTGCACCGACTGTCTGTGGATCAAGGCCTGTAGATCAAACTTCGTGATCGGTCTTGGTGCGGTCCGGTCTTGCCTTGGTCACGTCACATATTGCGTCAAAGTTATTTACGGATTCACGGAGATCGACAAGGACAGAAGTTATTCATTACAGGGCTGACCGGGCGTAAGCTTCACACTGCTCAAAATTACTGGCATCAGTTCCAAAGTCGCACGTGACCAAAACAGGGCTGACAGCCGATATGATCACCAGATTTGTCACCCTTGCGCACGAAGACCACAACAGTTTTTTTGCAAAAGTACATAGCTCCACCAGGTCAGATATTACGATCAATACTGCACTATCGTCGTCGTATACCTTGTCCTCGAAGGCGACATGTCTAATCCTGTGCGTGAGTTCATGTGTCATGTCGGCAAGCACAGCGACGGCAAGTGCCAGAGCCGGTCGTACACAAATGGACAGGTCGGTGAACACGACCAACAACAATTGACCGGCAACGCGGCAGCACAAATGGATCAGTAGCAGACGTGCTGTGTTTGTGTCACTGTCACTAATATCGTTGTTGGTCACATCTGTAGTGGATATAATAGCTGGTTGGCTCGGTGATGTTTCATCGGGTGGGCTTTGTGTTATCACGCTTCTGTTTGGGGCCACGTGTGTGACCACATGGTGGACACGCGCTGATGGTGCATGACGTGCGGTGCACTGTGTATGCGAGGGCACGTCGAGTCGGGCAATCAAAAACAAGCCGCACAACTCATCGATGACGCTTCATGGTAGGTTTCTTTGGATTACCGATACGTTATGATCAGTTTCAGTCGGTCGATCGATCAAGCGGATATCAGTTTTCTCTATTTTCTATCTGAAGTCACCCTGATGAGCCAGCGGGGTTAAAAACAAGAGACTTTTTGCAATGAAAACGGGTTGAAACGCCGGGCCGTCAATCAAAGCAGAGCGTTGCACAATTGATATAAACATTATTGTATGTGGAATATCGGTTTGAGAACAGTTGTGTGAAAAAAAAATAAGACCTACCCAAATCTGAAGCCCTCCTTGATATGGGGGCACTAGTCAATTTGGAGCCGCCCGTCACGGCTTCGCAGCACGTCCTCACAGGCAGCGTGAAACATCTGCTACGTTGTTGTTGTTGTTGAGTGTTGTTGTTGTTTCGATTAGCGCTGTTGTTATTGTTGTTGTTGTGCGTGTTGGTGTTGCTGTTGTATGACACGAACAGCACGTAGCACAATGTCACCGGTGCACAATTAACGAATAAGTACTGTAGCAACGGCGGTAGACTGCTTGCCAGCGGGGTGACACGGCCAAGTAGGATTATGAGCAGATCGAAGTAGAACAATGGGTGGATGTAGTCGTCGCACTTGGCTCGCACCTGAAAATAGAGCACGTACGGAAATTCTGTGCTGCAAGCTCACAAATACAGTCCTCCTTCTTTTTAGTGACGTGATCAGGTATGTAGAGCAGGGTAGTACTGAGGATGAAGCGACGGCAAGGGACCATCGCGCCACTATTGCGACTGATGTCCCAGCTGGAGCCTAAGCCTGCTGGGCCTGAATCGGCCGGTCCTACAAAACCTGGCCCAAAAAGGTCAGGCCTGAAATGTCGTGGAATATCGGTTTTCGGCATATATGTGTGGGTCGTCCGGAAGTGTACATTGTGCTCTCAGGCTCACTCAGCTCAGCTCGATGTGATCTATAATCACTGGCTTCGCCATTATCTGGCTAAAGTCCGTCTCGAACATTTTGATGACCGTGCCATGCGCAAGGCATTCGCGAAAACGTTGGGGCGCGTTTGGTCATGTCGGGAATGGGGAACGGGAATCTTGGACATCGAAAACATTTTCATTCCCGATTCCCTATCTTCATGACCAAACGCGCCGCCAGAACATTCAACAACATTCCGACAATAACTTTGCTTGTATGAACTGGATTTTCTGACAAGAACGCTTTCACATGCGAGATCAACAAGTGGATTTTTTTCGATGAAACTAGACTCATGAGAGGATATCATCCTTTGCTACAAAAAACAGCAGCCATATAGGCAGTATTTCATGGGTTGTTAGCTGACCAAACGATAGCCAGCTTCTGCGCACAGTTCCATAGAATGAGCAGAAGACCATAGGCGTATAGCCGACTTTTTCATTCATGCGCTGTGGCTGTGCTCTTTGCCATTAACAAACACACACGTGGCCTCCAGCTGTAGTTGACTGCGATTTACATCAATAGACCCCGAACTGGATTTCTTTCTGTGACAATTATTCCAGATTGTGAGAGATTGAAGCTCGCATTTCAACACAACCTTCAGCCGAGAAGCGGCTATGTTCGTGAACAAAAATTTTAACATAAAGACTCAGAGAACAAATCCACGACCACTGAAATTCCGGACACTCCTCGGGGCCTATCAATGGAACCATCCGGAAAATCTACAAGCTGAAGCATGTGCGTCAGGTGTGGCTTGGAACAACAACCCTTTACTCTCTCCGTACTCTACGATACACGGCCAGTTATGTAAGGTGCGCTACATGTACATATGTATAGGCACACAATGCGGGTAGTAATTCAATTTTCAGGTCGGCACTTCACTTTGCATTGTGTGGTGCTGGCGCGTGACGCGCAGGTGCATATACGTGTAGTACCCACAGTATTTTGTTCTTCAACGGGTAAAGCAATCGACATTCAGTTGCTTTCAGATTAAAACTGATTACCATGTTTCACATACGAGCATCGATCTTTGTATTAAAATCGGGCTCGAGAGCTATTTAAAACTAAATTCAGATTAAAAGCGCTCTCCAGCAATTACAGTCTTAAGTACCACGGAATGTAATCGATTTTAATCTCACAAAGAAAAATTCGATACTTGTATGCCAACCATGGTAATTAGTTAATCTGAAAGTGACTGGAAACTCGATTGCTTTACCCCGTTGAAGTAAAAAGTACTGTATAATATACATGGATACATAAAACAGGGCCCCGCAGAAGCTCAAACTTTGTATATGCTTTCACGAATTTGGAGCCGGTATTTTCAAGAAACCAACACACATGTTTGACTTATTGGACACTTTAAGTATGTTCAACCACCACCTTGAAAAATCAGGGTATACGGAATTTGAAACTTTCTACACTGAAGTTTGTGCGCCAACTAGAGCGAGGGACTTCAACAAACTAAAAATGTGACGTCAGTTTCCCAGAGGAAAACCGGGGGACGCTTTCCCCGCCCTCGCGCAAAAAACTTTGCAACGCTAAAATTTGCGATGGTATCTGTCACGATAAGGCAAACGAATGATAAATATCGTAAATAAGATGCTTCTGGGTACGCCGTTTTTCTCGGCGTAAACTTCAAGAAAGAAACCGCGAAAGACAACCTTTAGTGGCCTGAAAGTGCCAGCTTTTCTTCTTGCACGCAAATGAAAGTAGAAACTTGAAAACTTTGATTTCCTATGGGATCATCGCGTCAGTTCTTAGCGAATGCGGTTTAGAGAATGTAAAAAATTCGACATGAAAAAAGTTTCATGCGCTAACCCATTTGACCGCGGGCAGTATTCTGTGAACAGAGCTGAACTTGTGATTATAAAGGCAATTGCACACGATTGTGTACGAAACGTAACGTTTGAAATGAAATCTGCTGGCAAAATACGGTGCAGGCTGCTTTTGCGTGCCATGTACTACCAATGATCTAAGCCTGCAATCCACGATGCCAGAGCAATGACTGTTCATGCGTGTGATCGTCACGCTACATACAGCTCGTCAAGTGACTTTTGCAATGCAAATTTTTTCATTCCGCAATGGTATTCAATAGTTTTGCGAATTTCAAGATCTTTTCCTGAGGCAAGATGTCATTGTTGTTGTTGTGCTGGGAGTTTATGTCCGTGACAAGTAGAACTCATTTTCATGTATATTTTGCAAAGTTTGACGTTGCTTCGTTTCTGGTCCTGGTACAACGATAACACTGCACTGATCCTGTGAGACATCGACTTTTCCATCAATAAACAACCTTAGCCCCGGCAGAGCTTGACTCTGAATAAAACAGCGGTGAAAAACAGTGAGAACGGTTGTGTTCGTTCAATCTTTTCAAAAACCGGTGTCTTGCATCAAATTCTTTGCCTTTCCCCGCTTTTCTATTCCCACATGAGACCGGCTAAACATTTGCGAGACTACTGCATAAAAGAGCTGCCAAAGAACCAGCCAATTTTGCGCGCACTGCTTTGATTTTTTGTGTAGGTCCAAGAAATGGATTTTTTTTAGAAAAGAAGCGATGTTCTAAGCATCTCTACAGTCTTGGCTGCAAATAGAAAATCAACTCGTGGCCATGAGTCGTCAGACTGCTCACCTACATAATTGCAGTAGACAAGGGCCTCGGTTTTTGGAAATCAACTGGTGTGAATTGTAAACTTTCGCAAGTGGCTAGTACTGTTGTTGTCACAGCTGTGGTGAAACATCAGCCACTATGCGCTTGTGTTGCCAAAACAACATGCATACACAGTATGGACAACGAAGAACCACAGCGTGCACATGGAGACATGGTGCAATTTCGGCAGGTCCACTACGACGAGGCTAGGCCCGTACAACAAGCACCACACCGAACCAAAATGACTTTGGGCCCGGTTGATAAGCCTTGATTGGCGCTTCTTGTCCCTCCGTGTATGTATGTTAAGTTGTGCGTCGGTCAGTCTTTTATGCTTTTTCTTCAAACGCCCGGGCGATTTGAACATGCGCTGTCAGTCAAGTGAAACGGACGCCGACTCTAAACACGTGCTCAAGCTGCGGGATATGGACTACAAGATGTACGAGGAATCAGTAGGGACCGCGGTATAGCTGTGCATTGGCCAAATTTTCTTTTAGTTTGTTCATATTTAGATCATTAGCGTTGTGAGTGAGGACATCCAGGATTGGACTGGACCTGTGTCACAGAATGCATGCCACGTTATGTGAAACATCAGACAGATGACAAACGCGCAGCAAATGTGATTCGATTTGGTTAAGAAAACGATGGCAAGATCAAACAGTCTGATTGAGAAATAATGCGAACGAAAGTTTTCTGGAAAATAAAGTTTCGACTCGCAAAAGTAAGAACATTTTTTCAAATATCGCTCTCTTAAGGTATATAAAATCAACAGTGGCTTTGCACAACAGCAGCTCGAACACGGTACATATAATACAGTATGTTTTTGCATAGTTTTTTTAATGTTCTGTACACTATCTTATGCGAAGTCACGCGTCATAAAACAGAAGCCATGAATGTACATAGGTATACGTACATTACGTATGTACATCGCACAATTTGAAAATGGGAGCCACAACAACAACAAGAAATATGCAAGCACACGGCTGTATTCATGCGCCAGACGGGGTGACATAATGTAAAAGATCCTATACATAGTTGCCTTTCCAGGACTGTTGAACTTTAGAAGTGTACAATGGACGAGAGAGAAATTTTTGAGCCAGTGTTTCTTGAAAACTCGTGAAACGAGACCAGATAAACAATTTGCAAACCAGACCTGGAGAATAACGACGTTTTCTACGATATTGCATATACAATACTGGAAGTTCCCATTTGTAGACTCCAGCTCTCAAAAGCCATTGATGTTAGGGTTTGGTTGCCCAGGAACGCTTCAAAGCAACTCTTCATTGCTGGTTCCGGTGCACAGAACTCGGCATTAGGGGGTCTACAAACGGATAAGTTAGATGACAATCAACAGCAATAATGTTACCGGTCGATATACCACTGTGTTGCTGATTCGATTCTGATGAAGAATTCTGTCATTTCGTTAAAACAAGCCCTGACCGCCGAAAGTTGCTGTAGTCATTATCAGATCACTGAAGCGGGGAGAGCTTGACAAAACACACTATCAGCCAAGAGGCAACTTCACATGCAACAGGTACAGATATACAATATACATATGTATACTAGAGCAACCACCTGTCAGATATTTGTGCAGTATAGCTACAGAGTTCAGCGTATGGTAAGAATGCAAATGTACACGTCAAGTCGCCCGCAGAAACCGGACCTGAAATTATAGTTGCTGCTATAGCAGCGATGAAATGCCCTAAAGTTTTAATGCTGCCTACTGTGCTCTTTTTGTTCGCTTCAACAAATAAGACTCCTTAACCAAAACAAAAAAATGAACCACCGCGAAGCCAAAGGCCACTACGACTCCTTGGCATAACAAGAAGTAGCGCGAAAACATCAAGAGCGCGGAAAGTAGGTAGTGAGTGTCTGGCGAAACCTTACAGCATGTGGTTTCAACCGTTTCTTCAACCTTTGCAGCGTGTGATAAAAACGAAAATCAGATGTCTTACGCCGATGCACCTGCGCTGCATTAACCAGATCACCATGGGTTTCAGCGAATAAAGGTCAGTCAAAAGCTTTCCACTTTCAAGTTATGCTGTGCAAATGATGCTTGTAGCAACTCCGCGTGCGGTGAAAAGTTTGTCTCAAAATAACAACGGTCTTATACTTACATACACTGGTTCCAATGATGTCAGTCAAATGAGCAATGCCCTAACTGGCTGACTGGACCACTGCTGCTCTAAACCGCTTCCAAGGCCCATTTTCGAGCTTCGATTGTTTCATGAAATGTGAATTCATCCAAAACGCTTTCAAATTTATGAACATTCATGACATGGTGTTCAACAAATAGACAAACCAGAATACAAAAACTACATGGAAGAAACAGAGCATCAAATTAGTATATTTGGCAATACCAATGCGAAACAATGTCAACTCTTGGAAACGAAACACATATGTACTGTATGTATGTATATCATACAAATATTGAAGCCATATCCAGAATCATGTATAAAATATGGAGAACAGTGTCCATTGTTACTACATTAGGTGATAAGACGCAACCGTGAAAAAGCAAGCAGGGCAAATGAAGCAGCATGTCCCTCAACAAAAAAGAATCGCACAAACCGTGGACAAACTGAAATGAAAACACGATCCCTCAAGATTGTCCATGTTTTCTGGTTTTTTAAAGCTGTTCCATCCGTATATGATATACCCAAGTACAGCACATGCTTACAGTATATGACCGCATGGCTTGAAGCAAAAGCAATTGACAGAGATAAAAAAACAGAGCCGCTCATTATCTTGAAGAAAAAACGAACAGACCAGCATAGCGCCCGAGCCAGTGTCGACTCATAAATCTTGTTCTTCGCTGCTCCATGGACCACAGGGTATACCATAGAGTTCCCCCTTTTTATAGTGACTGACGGGTCAAAATAGAACAATCGCTCTGATGACACAGTTTGATAATGTATGAGGTCAGCTTGCAGACGCGGGACCAATAAACAACAAAAAAACTAATAAAACATTCACTTGAAAGTTCCACACTTCATTGGACCATTATAAAGCTGGAGCACTGTACAGACTGGAAGACCCTCAATCACGCGCTGTACCAATAGGTCGCGAGGTTGATGTATGGGCAAAGAGGGAAAAGGGGGCGTCAATGTTTCGTGATGCTGTTAGAAATTCCAAGGAAACGATTTTCGAAAACGAGTTGGAGCCACTGATTCTGAGCCTTTGCAGCTGTATTCGAGACTCTGAGCCTAAATGTACGTCAATCACGGGACCAGCTAGCGGCTTATCAGTTCTATTCATCGCTTTTACTTTGATTCCCATTTGAAACTCAGGAACAACTATAGTACATACATATATACATACAATAGTATAACCTTAAGAAAACTGCGTAAAACCCACAACGGACATCCTTAGTCCTGCGTGCAGGCAATGCTGGGAAATCACCTTAAATTACACGGGACGAACACATTCTGCAAACAAAGCGTATGAGTTGTGGAATAAGAGAACGCTGACGTTTTGCAAAGACGAGACAATCACGTGAGGCCATGCGTCAGAATGTCACGGAAAACTTCAGTTTTCAGGATGTCACAAACAACATCTTGATGAACAGATATACATACATAGGCACATAACACGCTCTCTTGTGAAAAAGGTTGGCGCACCTATACACCAGCCATGGCGTAAGTCGTAAGTTATACCAGACTCAAAATTACACCAAAACTGCATGAAATTCCGGCTTACATTCACGTCGTCAACGTACATGGTAAACTCTCGTCGTAACCTCAGCCCTATACCGTGATTTCACCCTACTATATTGTACATATACCCACATGCTACTGTACAGTACGTTTCACGGAAAGGGGTACACGCACTAGTCACACTAGTGTATAATACACGATTAATTTGCGTGCGTGTGTTGTAGTTGTAGACTCAGCAACTTGTAACTTTCCCACGCTCGCGCTTTCTTAACTGCTGCACATGCGTGTGACCTAGTGCGAGTGTAAGCTGAGGCTACAACACGCGCATGCAAATATCGTGTACACCAGTGTCACTAGTGCGTGTAGCCCTTTCCGTGAAACCTACTGTATTTCTCGCTCTCATTCAGGGCTGCGTGGTGTTGAAGACCAGAGTTGACGATTTGCGTTGACGACTAAACAATTAGCCGCAGTTTCGCGTTGTAGCGCACTGGATTCGCCTTTGCATTGTCTTGAACACTGGTCAACTTCGTTGGCCTTATCGAAATAATTCGGCCTGCTATTGTTGGACCTAACACAATTGTACAATACCAATAACGAAATGCTTGTCGCATTATAATTTTGTATGATATGTAGATTTTTATCTCCCGAATAGTATACCAACCACCAGCTAATAGAAAACACGTGTTTGGGAACTTCTAATGCTAATGCATCAACATACGATTTATAGGGGTTTACCACAATCGTGTCATAACCGCATGTCATGTTTGCGTGCGTGTGACCAGCTGGCAGGTACAGTATACAGTGCTACATCTATCGGAGTTTTCCGCAAAGCTCCCTTGACTTAATAGAGCCCTGGCGGTGCTCTAATTGGAAAATTTTTCATATAAAGCCCCTGTGACCCAAATTGAACTTGTTTTATTTTTATCCGTGGCCCATTTGCCACCAATTTCTCGTTAGAGCCGCCGGTGCTTTGGGTGGAAAACTCCGGTACGTGTATGGGCCTTACATACTCATCCGCAGGAAGTACACATACCTACTGCATGTACTTACAATACCAGTAGCATGTTTTGGGACCCAACCTATCCGACGCAAGCTAAACTACACCGACGCACTTCACTGATGATGCATTAGTTCCAATTGCTGTGCAGCGCGGTGGTACCAGACTCCACATACCTGTGGCTTAAACCATGGAAATGGCTGGGGCTAAAATACAATGACTGAGAAAATTGGGAGTTAAAAATTCCGCACCTTTCATTAATTTATCGGCCTCCTTTACATATTGTACAATTTGACCAAACAGTATGTGCTTTATCCTACGCTGGCTATCCATCTGAATTTGAAGCATCATATATATATGTGTACCTTAGGTACACATGTACATAGGCCGTCTTCACAATGACACGGTTTCACGGTTTTACGGTTTCACGGTTTCACGGTTTTGCGATTGTTGTCTTCACAATGACACGGTTTCACGGTTTCACGGTTGGGTCTTATTGTTTTGAAACCGTGAAACCGTGAAACCGGAAAAAAGCCAATTAGAACCGGTTCTAATTTGTACACGGTTTTGGCGCATTTGCTGCACGTATTTGGCTCAAGAATTGTTCCAACATTGATAGTTTGACCACAAAAGCTTGCGATTTCAGGGACACAACATTGTAATGTTCGCACGCTTACTCTAACGCATTCTGTGATTGATTATTCTCTTTGGCTTGGTCGTACCTGTATGTCAAAGTGTGTATGTATGGGCAATCCATCGGCTCCTGTCACTTTTTATACACACAGCGCGTGCAGCAGCACACGCCATTTTCTAAACAAGATGTACGCTTTGGGCGAATGTCATACTTTGATTACCGCTTTTTAATTTATCCGGTTTTTATTAGCTGCTTGCCATAACACTTTTCTGCGCCACTGCAAAATTTGGGGATGTTTCAATGAATAACTGCAGAGAATAGATGCATTCATTGACGGCAGTAATGTAGCATGTAGCCTGTGTGCGCGAGTGCCATGAGCTGGCGGATTGCCCATACCTGATGGTGAAAAGACCTTCATTATAGCAACAAAAAGCGTAAAGAATTCGGCCCTCATTTTGTTTCTGACCAGTTGTTTTACTGATGCAAGGGCAGGGTGCCACGTGCCAGTGGATATAAAGAGCTAGACAGAACGATCACTCTCAAGAGGCACGGAGAATATAAAGAGCTGGACACAGGTATCACTGCAAGAAACATGAAGAATATAAGGAGCGAGACAGGTTACCATACACGAAAAGTATCGACCGATCACCCCAACACAAGTACACTGTCCATATGTATATGGACAAATTCATCAAGAAAAGTCAGGACAAGCTGGAAAAGGACAAAGAACAACAGCAGAGCGGGTCAATGTCATTCTGTGTCGGTCTTGCCCATGACCTTGATGAATTGGACCCAGACACTCGGGCATACCTGAAAGCTCAGTTTCAAATGATGGTGTACGAAGCCCGAAAGTCGAAACAGATAGCCGCACAGGCACTCGCCGTTGCCAATCCAACAGTGCAATGGCTGTCCAGTGCGCCTTAGATTGCTTTTAGTTCACTGCTCCATGTGTGCAGCTCTAGTGGTATGCTCTTTATGTTCTGAAATGATGAAAGTTTATGGTTTGGGTGGTCTGCTCTTTATGTTCTGAAATTGACAATAATATTTCGATCATTGTGCCCAAAGTTGTGCTATTTGTCAGGTGTTTATGTTCAGAAATGTGACGAGATACTGCTGTGGTCTGCTCTTTATGTTCCTGCTTTGGATCTGCTCACTCTGGACAACAATATGCATCTGCTAATAGATATAAACTCAGTTGAATTAACTTTAATTCTTACATTATGCTGAAACCGTGAAACCGTGAAACCGTGTCATTGTGAAGACACAATTTTAAAACCGTGAAACCGTGAAACCGTGAAACCGTAAAACCGTGAAATCGGATTTCATTGTGAAGACGCCAACGAAGCAAACCGTGAAACCGTGAAACCGTGAAACCGTAAAACCGTGAAACC